>MNAD01001042.1:0-248099 GCA_001895945.1 Trametes pubescens | reverse complement strand
TGTAAAAACTCACTGTGGGATGCCTTGCTGGCCTCCGTATCCCTCTAGTACTCTGAACCGGGCTCGTATTGGGCTCGGCGTACTCCTGGAGGATGGTGGATGGCTAGTAAGGACTTGCCCTCCACCAGACGCCCGAGTTCCGAATACTCGGTGCGCCGTACGCTTATGTAATACAATTGGTACAGATCGGTCCGAGCGCGTATCTGCGCTCGTCCGAGTTATGTTGGATACTCCAGGCCGCGTGCAGATACGCACGCGTCCTTACATTGCGTTTTGAAGCGCAGACGGGTACGGCGGAGGGACCTCCTGTGGTTTCAAGTCCTCGTACCCTTCACGCGCTCGGTTCATTCGGTCGATCTCCGACATGTCCGGGTCGTCGGGGGTGTCGTCGTCGTTCATGGGCACGTCGTTCTGTTCCCGTTGGTGGTACGGTGGCTGGAGTAGCGCAGGGTTGATCGTTGCGGAGGGGTTCGGATGCTCCAGTTCGCTGTCCAACGACGTGTCCGTCCTCTGACGCTTGCGCGGGGGGGGCGCGTTCATTTGGGGGCCGACGTGCCCCTCCATTTGCGTTATGGAGTGGTCGTAGTGCATCGGGGACAGCGGCGGGTAGTTCTCCGGGTACTCCTGGCCTTGGGGGCTCGCCGGCTGCTTCGGCGAGGACGTGATGAGCGAGGAAGCGTTGCTCAGATCAAAGCCGTCGAGCCCGTCGCCCACGTTCTCATGGGTTGTCCCGTCGTTCGCGCTCCCGGCGTACGTGCCACCTTCCAGTTGTTTCTGCTGGTCGTCGAGGTTCGCGAGGTTTACAAGCTCGCCGAAGTCGATCGTGTGTTCGTATCGGAAGGGCGTGGATGACGGCGTGGGCTCCCAGGACGACAGGCCCCCGGGGAAGTACTCCTCTGCCACGCTGTGGCCTGAGCCGAACTCGCTCTATTTGGGTGTCCTGGTTAGTTTATCGTTACTCGCTGCTCTTCCGGTGGTTCGCACCTGGTGGTCGACGTTCTGAAGGTCCCTCGTGAACGTCTGGAAGGTACCTCCCGCAGAGCCTCCTTCGTAGGCCGGGAGAAGCTGGTTCTCCGGCGCTATCTGCCGCATTCTACTCGTCGTTCGCGGTGACGTGCGCAGGGTCGCGCTCGTCCTCGGTGGGACTTGCGCCATTGGGGGCTACTACGGGGTTCGCGGGGGGCGGTCCATCAGCGGGCTGGCAGGGGTTGGCAGGCTTGTGAGCGAGGGGGGGGCGGGGAGGGGGCAACCCCCTCTCCTCCTCACCCCTTTTGTTGGCCTCGCTCTCCTGCTCGGTACCCAAATCCTACAGTTTCCAGCTGTTGAGAGGCTTGTTTGGGGCGCGCGGGTCGCGGGCTGAATGTTCGGGTGTCTGCTACTCGCGTGCGCTCGCCCAGGACAGTCCGTTCCCATTTCTAGTGTTTGTTCCTGTTTACAGCTTAGTCATCCCCCGGTTCGGCGGCCTCGCGCCGTTACACGGCGTCTTCTCAGTTGTGGCGCCTGCTGTTTGGGCATCTTTGGCTCGTCTGTCGGAGCTCTCCGCGTCTGCATTCAAGCGACATGTACATTTCCTATCTCGTCAAACGCCACTCGTCGTCTCTGTTCGCTCTGCCCTTTGTCGCCATTCCGAAAACATAGGCATAGCGGCCTTCCCTTCGCCCGACCCTAGCTCGTGCCCCGGGGTTCTCGGCTCCAACTTCTACGGCTGTCCTTCGCGCCTGTCCGTTGCTTCCCGATGGCGGGTTGTCTCGTCCTCGCGGATGACTGCAGCATCGAGTTCGAGTGGGATGCATCGTTCCGGTGCAGGTGGGCGAATGATTTGACGGACGATCTTCTCCCAGAGGCTCATCCTGACGGTTTGGCCTTGGATGTGTTGGATCGCCAGGCATGCGAAGATGATCGGGGATGTGTCGTTCTCGTTCTGGACGATGAACTCTGTGACGGCAGAGCTCGTTGACCTAACCCTGGTCACCTCTCCAACCACTCCTGAGTCTCGTGCGGTGTAGCGGGGTGGGGTGTAGGTATCGTCGGCGGTTGGGGCCCGGGCGTGGAGGGTTAGCGTCAGGATTTTCACTCGTTGGCCAACGTGGAGTGGGACGCGGGGGACGATTGGGACATCAAAGTGTTGGACGAAGGTATCTGGGTGGTATGGGTTCTCCGAGGGGATACAGGATGTCTCTCTGGCAAGGATGGAGGTCTCCATGGTAGTTTGTGTTGGGTGTTTTAGTCGTTTGGTACTTGGTGTATTCATTTTATAAGGTGCTTGGATATTTGTGTGGTGGGTTATTTGGCCATGGAATTTAAATGGCGAACGCCGCCATCTTCCCCTCTGGGGGCGGGCATGCATTTCGCTCGCTCCGCATAACTTCTGAGTGAGGTGTCTTACTCGCCTCGTTTGATAGTTCAACGTCGCTAGTCAGGTTCGTGCTTGTCCTCGGAGGTGCCCTTCACTTCTCTCGGTACCTGTACCCATTTTCAGATCCTCGGCACATCTGCACCTTACCGCTCATCCCTGCCTGCCTTTGGGTTCCATTTCATTATCGCGTTTTTGGTGCTCGCCACATACACGTTTGCAACCTAAGGGCAAGGAGAGCAGTACACCCCTTCCGCTTGTTCGTCCAGCACTTTCATCTCGTTCGATTCTCACCGCCGGCGCTTACCGTTATGCGTAGCGCTTGTTGCCACGTCGCCGTCTCGCAGCTCAAAGCCTCTTTCCGAGTCGGTAGTTGGGTTTTCGTGCCATATACGCTTTCTGGGGTTCGGGCCAGCACTCGTTGGTCGTTCCAGCTCTCCCTGACCGAGTTTCCGGTCGTTTTAACGTAGGAGAGGGGGGGAGACTCTCTCTTCCCAACCGTGGGAATACCTAACCAGATGGTGGTTGGTGTGAGAGAGCCCCCCCAAAGTCTCTTATTTAGGTTTGTCCGCCAGTGTCCGCGCCCTTCGAATCCGCTCCCTCTCGTCTGACACATCCCGGTCCAAACAGGGTTGCCTCCTGAGCCTCAGGAGCACGCATTAGGAGCGTGTTTGCGCCACCAGATATTCCTGTGCGCATCTATCGCTCGACACGGCGGTGGTACGACATAATCGATGGCGACGCCGCCTCGACTCGCAACGCCTGCTTGTGTGCAGGCGGGCGACGCGAGGGAGTGGCCAACCGGCATCCAAGCAGCGCCGGCGCTCGCGGGACAAGCATGATTGTGATGACAACGCGCCCGAGGGCCGAGAGCGTTAATGGGACACGCTTACGACGGCGCGATCACTTCCTCGGCGCGGCCGGTGCAACACGTCCCCACCTCCCGCATATGATAGATGCCCGATCCGCGCGGGCGACGCGCAAACGCACGTTATAAGACCTCTTGCGCCCGCCGCGCTCCGGCACCGCCTCGCAAATTCTCTTCGCTCTTGCTTGTGCTGTGCCTCCTCGGTGCTTCTTTCCATACGACTCCATGCGCGTTCGCGCGTCCCTGCGGCCATGAATCTCTCCGCCGCGTCCAGGACAGCCACTGCACAGTCGGTCGCCCGCGTTCTTACTGTCAGCTCCGGAGCGGTCGAACCTTTCGGAGGCCGCGTGTGCATAGGCTGCTGCCCTATGCAACAGGTGCTGGAGCTGGTGCAGTCCAGCCTGCGGCTGCTGTTCATCGGTGCCGCGAGCTTAGTCCTTGCCCTGGCCGGCATCCTCCTGGTACGTTGTGACCCTCACGGACTGCGTGCGCAGGTGATCTAACGGCAGCGCAGAGCGTCGTCGCTGCGATCCGGAGAGCCTACGCACGACTTCGAAGGATCGATGATCCTTCCAAGAACCAACCCGGGCTCGAGCTTCGTTCATCACCCCTCCGTGACCGTGACCACCGAGGCCACAAGCCACCACCCCGGCATAGATCCACCCATGCATCCCGGTCACCTAGTCTCAAGGCACGCGATACAAGCATAAGCCGAACACCCCTGCGCTCGTCGCCCGAGCCGATGTTTCCGTCCGAACAACGCCAACCTAGTTCACCGCCGAGAGAACGCAGACGTCGCCGACGACCTGCGCCTCTTTCGCCGAGGCCGGCCTTGCCCACAATTGACTCGACGATGGAGTTCGTCGAGGCGTCCTTGTCGACGGCCGTGCGCCCGGCGTTGGATGTGCGCGGCAATGATGCTGCGGGTCGCGATCCTGTGCGGGCGCTTTCGTCACCTGCTCCGGTTCTCAGCGACTCGTCTCCGACGCAGTCGACGGAGCCATCGATCGAGTCCGAGTCGGTGGAGGGCGGATCGCGCGCGGACCGCTCGCGGTCGCCTATCCGGGTGCTGAAACGGATGAAAGAGCAGCACACCCAATGTAAGATCGACCGCCCGCAATGCGTGCAGAGACATCGTCACTAACCCGCCATGCCTCATAGTGCGCGAGCGCTGCCTCATACGCGTGCACAGCATGCCGACCGCGAAGCCCGTGAAGCCTGCACGGCGGACCAATCCCTACCAGGCCCCGTACTACTTCCCCACCCCCCTGTCGCCCGACGCCGACATCTACGTCGAGCAGGTCCTCAGCGAACGCCAGGGCGCGCGGGTCACGGATCCAATCAGCTTCCGCCAATATCGCGATCGCGTGCCCCTGTCGCCTCGCACTTCACCTAAGTCTAAAGAAGAGCTACTCCCGCCACCTACGCCTGACGTCGTCGTTTCTGAGACAACACAAGCCACATCACAACCTTCTACTGAGCCAACACCAGATCCTCCGGTTCGGCCACCTCTTCGCGAGAAGAGTCATCGGTGGTCGTGGCATCTACCGCATCTGCACGCTAAGTCTCAGCAGGACGAAGCGGAGCCTCAAGAGACTGTTGAGAAGCCGCAAACGCCTGCGAGGTTTTTGTTTGGGCATCACAGACGGTACGCATACAAGTGTCATACATTCGCTTCCGGTAACTGATCGCGTTCGTTTAGGCGAAACGGAACCGCCAGTGAGGATGTGAAGGCGAAGCGGACATCGCTGCCTCCTCAGTCGTAGACCTCCGTTGTCCTTTGCACATAACTCAGTACTATCCACATCTTGCATCTATTTATCACTAATTCGCCCAACGCATTGGTGTTATCACACACCTACTCATCTACAATCTCATTCTGCACTGTCCCCATCTGCCAAACCCCGCCACTCCTTCAACAATTTTGCAGCTTCGCTTTCAACCGCTTACTCCCCATCATTATTGGCTTTGCCGAATTCGCTCACTGTATGTCCAACGTAATGTACTGTACCAGCATGTTGTCATACATATCATAAAATTGAATAGTGTTTGCCTGCCCCTCTACACATCGTCAGAAAGTCGTCAGAAGCCCGAGCAGTGAACAAGTCTGAAGTTCTGAGCTTGAGATGTAAACCAGAAAACAGTGCGGTCATTATGCGGGGAAACGCCGGGTTATCAGATAAGATAAGATGGGAGTTGCGAGGAACCAGGTCGGGGCTGTTTGACGACTTGTGCTGCGAACGCGGTGTCTTGCAGAATCATCGAAGCGAGCCCTAACCGACCCGGCCGGACGCCCTCCACACAATGGATCCAGCGCCCTCCAACTCACCCTTACCCTCCGACCGTCCTCTCCATCCGCGTCCTCCGCGACCCCCGACCTCTCGACGACCAACACCCACCGACGACGCCACCCTCTCCCGCCCCCGCTCCCCTCCCCAACACCGACTCTCGGCGCCCACCCCACGACCAGGGCTCCCCCCGCAGTTCCTCGGAGTCGACCGCCACAGCACTCGCGCGAGCGCCCCCTCCTCGCCCTCGCGCACCAGAACGCCCCGGAAGACACACACCCCCAAGCCCCTCAGCCCGCACTCGCAAATCCTCGCGATGAGCGCCGCCGCGGACGGCAGCGGCCCCGCTGGCACGCCGGGCGGAGAAGCAGGGAGGGCGCTGAACGTGTCCGATGCGCTCGGCTACCTCGACGCGGTCAAGCAGCAGTTCCAGGACAAGCCGGACGTGTACAACCACTTCCTGGACATCATGAAGGACTTCAAGAGCCAAGTGTGAGTCCACTTCGTATCCGTTCCACCCCCCGAGAGCATCCTGTCTCTTGAACGCGATGTTCCTTGGAACATAGCCCTTGCGAAAACGGAACAGATGTTGCTGGGATGAGTGACGAGCGTGAGACGGACTGTCTCCCCTGCAATGTGCGCGGCGGCGGTCGCATCTGCTGGGAGACGGCAATAGGAGAAGCGCGACTCGACAACTCGCACCTGTTATAAGGAACGGGCTGAACGCGTTCCGCGGAACATTTGCGCCTGACGGTGAGGCTTTCTGCGTTCCCGTTAGCCCACCCGCCGCTGCACCTAGGTTCGGCGGGTGGCACGGCTCCTTCTATCTCTTGAACGCCATGTTCTCCGGAATATGCGTGACTGGGATGAGTGACCGGGTCATAGCAGCCACTATCCGAGTACGCTGCTCGTGCGACATACCTCACTGACCCGTTTGGCTCCCCCGTCGCCGAGTCGCGTCGGTCAACCCGCCTCATTGCGCCCGCGGCGGTTGAATGATGGGTAATGGGAGGGCAGCGCGATGCAAGTCGATATGCCACTTAATCATCGGATATGGCATGTGCCGTCTCCTTCGCCGCCGTGGGTGCGGCCGCGGCCGCGAGGGTGGGGGCGTTCGCATCGACCGGGAGGCGGCGAGGAGAGAGCGCGAGGTGACGCGCGCGCGTCGCTTCGCGGCCGCTCACTCACGGCAAATCGCTCGACGACTCGCGCCGCTTCCATGGGACGAGCTGGACGTGTTCCGTGAAACATCTGCGCCAGACAACGAGGCTTTCTGCTTTTATCTGATCACTCGCCCTGATCGTGTTCCTTTTACTCTGCAGGATCGACACGCCCGGGGTCATCGAACGCGTGTCTATGCTCTTCCACGGGAACCCCTACCTCATCCAAGGCTTCAACACTTTTCTGCCGCCCGGGTACCGCATAGAGCTGAACAACGACCACACCGACACGATTACCGTGACCACGCCTATGGGCCAAATGACCCAGCGAACTACAATGTACGGTATACCCTCCGCTCTTACGCGCGAGCCCGGAGGCACGCCCGGCGTCGCTCCTCCGTACCCCCAGCCACCATTCGGGCTTGCGCCTCCTCCAATGCTCCCCGTCGGGATCGGGAGCGGCTCACGCCCCGTTACACCGATTCCTATACACGACCACCCGCCCCCGCATCTCGGCGCGGAGATGCAGGGCATGCGGCACCTGCTCTCGCACTCTCCCGGGCTGCAGAGCGGGCGCGAAGAGAACAGTGCGGTGTCGATGCTGAACAGCCTGAATGCGCGGCAGACGGACAAGCAGCCAAACGGCGAGTTCCACCACGCGATCAACTACCTGAACAAGATCAAGCTGCGATATCAGGACGACCCGGAGACGTACAAGCAGTTCCTCGAGATACTACAGACGTACCAAAAGGAGCAGCGGCACGTGCAGGATGTGAGCTTCCACTTTGTCTTGATGAGGCGCCCGGACCGCTCGGCTGAGACCTGCTTGTCCGCGTTCGCCAATGCAGCAAACACAGGTGTACGCGCAGGTGCAGATGCTGTTCAAGGACGCGCCCGACCTTATGGACGAGTTCAAGGACTTCCTACCGGAGGCGGCAGGGCCGACCGCGCATCTCCAGGGTGTGGTGGGGATCTTGCCTCAGCCTACGGCCGGCCCTGGCATCCCGGGATCTTTCGCAGCGCATGAGACTCCACAGCCAACAGAGAAGAGCACGAAGACACAAAGCAGGCGACGAAAGCGGCCAGAGAAGGAGCCGGCTGCCCCGCCAAAGGGCGCTGGTGGTCGGGTGCGTGTTTGAGTGGCTCATTGCTGGGTGGCTCAGTGTTTATTTCGCGAAATTAGGCCGTGAAGCGGGCGAAGACTGCTCAGAAACCAGATACCGCGTCTCCTAAGTTCTCGCCGTACCAGCCTCCCCACTCTCCACAGCCCGTCAATGTACACATACATCCCGTGATGGCCACGCCCATGCATCCGCCCGGGTCACATCCCATCCGTCCCGCGAGCGTCGGTCCTGGCCCATCCGTGCCCACGGCCAACGAGGAGTTCAACTTTTTCGACCGCGCGAAGAAGGCACTCGAGCATGGCGGGAATTATGACGAGTTCCTCAAGTTGCTCAACCTCTTCTCGCGGGATATCGTCAGCACGAGAACGCTCATCGACCGTGCGGAGGTGTTCCTGGGCGACGGCGATCTCATGGCCCAGTTCAAGGACCTCCTGAGCTGGGACGACAGACTTGGGAACCGCGACGAGGGCCCCCCAGGCAGTCTGCGCACCGGTGCGCCGGACTACTACACGGCACGGCCGCCAGATGACGGTCAAGGTCCCAGCTACCGACGGCTACCTGACAGTGTGAGTCCCCTCCGCTTCCCACCGCTCGGAACGCCGGTCTCACGACATGGGGCATGCAGGAGGTGCGGCTCGCGTGCTCGGGACGTGATCAACTCTGCTGGTCGGTTCTGAACGACAAGTGGGTGTCGCACCCGACATGGGCGTCCGAAGAGGCGGGGTTCATGACGCACAAGAAAAACTCGTTCGAGGACACGCTGCACAAGAGCGAGGAGGAACGGCACGAGTTCCAGGTGCATATCGAGGCGCTCACGCGCACGATCGCGGTGCTGGAGCCGCTTGAGGCGCGTATCGACGGCATGGGCCCCGAGGAGCGCGCGGCGTTCCGGCTGAAGCCTAACCTGGGCGGGATGTCGCGCACGGTGTACGAGCGCATCATCAAGCGCATCTATGGGTACGACGCGGGGAACGAGGTCCTGCGTGCGCTGCAGGAGACACCCGCGGTGGCAGTGCCGGTCGTGCTCACGCGGCTGCGACGCAAGGACGAGGAGTGGCGGCGGGCGCAGCGCGAGTGGAACCGGACGTGGCGCGAGATCGACGCGAAGAATTTCTACAAGGCGTTGGACCACCAGGGCATCGCGTTCAAGCAGAGCGACAAGAAGGGGATCACTGCGAAGAGCTTTGTGTTCGAGATCGAGAGCGCGAAGACGGCGCAGATGAAGGAGCGCGACCGCGAGGCGTCGAGCGGCGGGTCACGCGGGTCGTCGACGTCCGGCGGGATGCCGGTGCGCTCGCTCGGCTACCAGCTGGAGTATGCATTCGAGGACGCCGGGGTGCTGCTCGACGCCGTAAAGCTCGTGTTCTCATTCCTCGACCACTCGCCACAGCAATACAGCCAGGCGGAACGGCGCGGAATTGAGCGTTTCCTCCGGTCATTTATTCCCTGCTTGTTCATGTTCCCACCGCAGGAGTTCAACAACGCGTGTGGGCCGCTGGCGCCAGGACACGACGATGACTCCGCCGAGGACGCGGCGTCGCCACCACCCGGTGAGGACGACGGTAGCGTCGTTAAAGCCGCCGAAGACGATACGGCATCGGCGCCTCTGCAAGAAGGTGTTTCAGCAACAGACCTGCGGACACGCCTGCTGAAGACGGCGCAGGAGAAGACACAAGATGGGGACAGCGGGTCATCGATGGACACCCATTCGACATCGCCGGCCGCTAGCGACAACAGCCTGAAGGGGGGTAGTGGTTCGGCGCACCCGGCAGGTGCGCGCGCACAGGAAGCCCGCACTAATCCCGAGGATATCTGGGTGAGGGAATTGAAGGCGAGCGGCGCCCTCGGTGCAGGCGAGACGCCGCTTGTGCGACGGCCCTTTTTTGCGGGCACGACGTTCTATACATTGCTGCGCCTGCTGCAGGTGCGTGACGTCCCCGGGCGCGTCTTCTAGGCTCGAGCGCACCGGACAAGACTGACGTGCTTGATTCCCAAACGCGCGCCTCGCATCGGCATGCAGCTCCTGTACTCGCGGCTGCTGATCTGCAAGGAGTTGGGCGCGCAGGCGGCGGCGGAGAAGCACGCGTCGTTGCTTGCGAACCCCATTGCAGTCAAGCTCGGGCTGGACGAGCCCAGCGGGCCGTCGGTCGTGCTGCAGGCGGCGATGGAGGCGTTCGGGGACGGACGGGGCGGGGAAGAGCCCAACGTGCTATATCTGTACCTTCTGGACGCGTGCGAGAAGGTCTTCGAGAACGAGCTGGACCAGGCGACGTTTGAAGAGCATATGCGGTGGTTTTTCCGCACCAAGGTAACGTGCACCTAATGCTTTCCCACCAATCGCAGGCAGGACGGATGCGCTGACGAGGGGCCCGTGGTGATAGGCTTACAACGTCTTCACGCTAGACAGGGTCATCGGGGCGATCATCAAGCAGGTAAGCGCAGGAGAAGGACGGGTTATTTGTGCGCGTGCGCGGGCACGGCTGACGCGAGGCGGGCTTTATTTGCAAGGTTCAAACCGTGCTCGCGGATCACAAGTGCCAGGAGCTCTGGTACCTGTTGCGGCAGACGCGGGGCGCTGAGAGGTCGGCGACGACACAAGACACGATCCGATATCGACGCGAGGCGGAGGGGCACGTCGGCTCGGACGAAAAGTTGTATAGGCTGGACTGGGTGCGTGGTCGGAAATGCGCGGATGGGGATGCGAAGAGGTCGCTAACGGGGTATTGGGACGTGGACAGGATGCAACGGAGAAGAAGCTGCGGATACAGCTGATGGGCCCTGAGGACCCGACCGTGGACGAAGACGAGAGCTGCGAGGGCCGGTGGCGGGGGTACGTCGCGTCGTACGTGATGGTGCATCCATCCGAATGGGTGCCTAGCGCGAGCAGCTGTGGGCCGGCGTTCTTGAAACGGTGCGTGTTGGACAAATATAGGCGTGAGCGTGTATGTGGGCTGGGGGCAGGGAATGCTGATCGCACTACTATTATTAGGAACGTGCAGGACGGCGGGGAGGAGGGAGTCAGGGACGGGGTGGTGCGGGAGACGCGGGGGCTGGGTGTGCAGATACGGCGGGGGAGCTACAAGGTTGCGTACGAGGCGGGGACGGAGGACGTGCTCTGGCGGACGCGGGCGCGGGAGCGGGCGCGCTGGCTGGAGCAGCGGGCAGGCGGGCGAGAAGAAGAGCGACGGCGGCTGTTTGGTCGGGTGCTTAGCCGGTGATTGGATGTCTATTTATAGGGGTGTTGTGTATATAAGTGTCGGTGTAGTCTATTGATAGGCCGATAGTTGACGGATAAGTATCGACTAGGACCGACCATAAGCACCGCCCTCCTCCGTCTCCGTCCCCTCCTCGAGCTCCAGTCCTTGGCCTTTGCCTGCTGTCCTCGCTCTCCTCCGCCTCCGCCCCTCCGCCGCCAAGCGACTGCCCCCGCCCCTCGTGGCTTGGCACCACACCACCATCCTTGGCGCATCCGACTCCTCCCAGACGATGCCATGCGCCCGCCCAAGCCTCTCTTAGATCCCGCGTTGGCACAAGCCCCCGCCGCCTCCTCCTCCCGCCGTCGTCCACGCTCCCCCAAGAAGTCTGCCCGACTCGCCCCGAAGCAGCCGACTCAGCCCGCCGCCCTCCCAGACCCCTCTTCGGGCATTCTCGCGCTCTTGGTCACCGTCGCCGGCTCGTCCTCGGTCGCCGCCCACCCGCTCGATCCGCTTGACTCCCACGTCCCGCCTGAGTTTCTCTGCCCCCGTCTCCACGCCTGGTCTCTCTCGGAGCCCTCGTCCTCCTCATCTGCCGCCCAGCAGTCTCATTCTTGGTACTGGGAGCCCTGCGACGCGAGCGAAGCTGCTTCCTACGTCGATCTCTCCTCCCGGCGCCGCAAGCGTCGCACTCGCCTCACCTCCAACAACATCGCGGATAAATACACCCAGGGGCCAGACGGGCGGTGGAGAAAGGCAGACTCTTGGGAGCTCTACGGATCGTCGTCGTGTTCGGTACGTCGCACCCGTCCTCGCGCTCCCCCCTCTGCTCACGCGTGTGTCACTCGGCGCCCAGACGTCGTCAGATTGCATGGACACACCAAAGCCCACAGAGTTTCCTGTCCAGGATGATCAAGTGACGCCTACCTCGTCCGGATCAGTCACTGCAACCTCCTCCGTGTCCTCGTCGCCTTCCCTGCCCCCCGGCTGGGACAAGGATAAGGTCGACGATGACATGACGGGCATGATCCTCGGCCTCTCGCTGTCGCTCGCCGTAGCGCTCACCGTCTTCATGATGGGCATTGTTCGATGGCGACAGAAACGGCAAGCACGAGCCGAAAAGGATACCGAGGGCACGCCCTCCGTATTCGGCGGAGAAAGCCTGGAGGAGAGCGAGGAACTGAAACGCGCGCGCACCCAGCAGCGCCTGTGGGCAAGGGCCTCCGCTAAATGGGTAGCGAACGTCAGGCAATCAGCCAGGCGACGGCGGAAGCGCATGGCAGCGACCGCTAAGGACTCCGACGGTAGGCTGTTGCGAGATCCGCAAGGGTCTCTGTCTTCCGTCTCGTTAACGCACACAACCACCGCACACGACTTTGACAACCGCGCATCAAGCCCTTCCTCCCTGCGGAGCAGCAGAAGGAGCATTGTTTCGCGTTCCCCTAGCCCCACGCCCTCCGATCGACACAGGCCATCCTCGTCTTCACACCACCCACCCGCATACCTCCAGAGTTCCTCATCAGCGTTCCAGTACGCCTACCCCCGCTGGAATTCCCACCCCCTGGACACCACGCCAGACTCTCACCACGCTTCTCGCCTTCCCCCACCACCCGAGAGCCCTCCCCCATGCTCCGCTGACCGATCCCCACCGCCGCCGCTCTCACCGCTCCCATACGAGCCGCCGGCTCACTCCGCGCACGTTGCCGTGGACGACAAGGCCGTTCTCGCACGTCTCGTCCATCTCGCGAGCGCCCCTCCTGCGCTCGCTGGTGACGACAGGTCGGCGTCGCCAGCGTTGCGGCCTGGGAGATCGTCGGAGATGGAGCCCTCGGTGCCTGTGCTCGACGATGATCCGTATGAGTGCGTCCCGCCCGACATAGAGTATGACAGCGACGCGCCTCCCAGCGGGGTTCGCTCGGACCGGCGCCCTGGGCTCGCGAGCCAGGCACATGACGGCGGCACTCACACTTTCCCTCCGCACGGCCTGGCCCCGCAGCTCCTCCCCTCGGTGCCAATCGAGCTGGACGCGCTCCGCGCAGCAGATGCGGACGAGGATGACGAGGACGGGGTGGTCCCGTCGTACGCGGAAGACGTGCTGCGGCACAGGCCGCTATTGCTCCCGCCGCCTCCGGCGAAGGTGCCACTGACGGGCCCGATGTTCTACGAGTACCCGAACGACTTCGAGCGCGACGTGGTCTCGGTCGACCCGCCCGAAGAGCCGTCTGCTCCGCCGTTCGAGGACCCGTCGTCGCCCCCGCTAGAACCTGACGCGCCCCCCCTGGACGCCGGCGTACCTGACGCAACCCACGCTCACATGATGGCTCCCAGCGCGCCCCCGCTCGAGTATGCGTTCGAGGAGCCGGTGGGTACGGAAGCGCACGCACCATCTGCACCGTCGCTAGAATACGAGGACGAGGACGAGGCCTACCCCGCGCTGCCTGCGCAGTCGAGCGCGAGTGCGTCCGTACACCACGGCGACCGCCCGCCAGAGGCTCACGCGCGCCCGCCATCCCCCGACGATCAGGGAAGTGTCAATGCCCACGTCACTGCCAGCTCGGCTCCAGGCGCACGCGCCCCCTCCCGGGTCTCTGGTACGACAGACGCGGCGCCACCCCGGTATCTGCCATAGTAGGAGGACATCCCCTGGAGTTTCTACGCTCTCGATCTGGGATAAGACCCTCCTATGCCGTGGGCGTTATGCGCGATGTGCCGCGCTCCGTGCGCCCGACTGGCCTTCTGCTCGCCTCCAGAGGCGCATGTGGGCTCGCGGACGGAGCTTGTGCAGGGACAGCGAGAACCCGTGCGTGCAGACAGAGTCGCGCTCTTCCGTCTCTATACACCGCACGCCGCTGGCAGTCCCGCTTCCCGACTCGGACAATCCACGCATCGTATTACGACCCACACCCGCACTCCGCCGACGCTTCAAGCGTCCGCGCCTCCGCCGCCGGTCCGCCGCGAGGACGCGGACGCAGAAGCAGCAGACCCGAACGTGTACTATTACCTATACATCTACACACCACGATGGCCCGTCGGTCACGTTCGCCTACGCGCGCGGGGGCTGGGTGGGCTTCGCAGCAGTAATGTCGGGACCGTCGTCGCCTCGTATAGTTTTCGTGTACCCCACACCGTCGCATATGCATTTGGACAACCACCACCACACGCCCGTGTCCGCAGACCGCCGCATTTGTACGCCATATTGTAGTGTCCCAGCAAGTACTAGTGCGCATGCCTCACACAATTTGCACGGTGCACACGCTCGAGAGCGCGCTCATCTCGCATGCGCTATTTTCGACAACTGCACCCGACGCGTCTACGGGGTACACAAAAATATATCGATGCGTGCCTCTGCGCCGGGTTGAGTTCGTGCCCCGCAGCGGCGCAGCCCATCCATGATCCGTACGTCTTGTTTTGGGCACACAGCGGTGCCCGTCGCCATCGCCTCTAATCAGATTTACATAAATTAGCTTCCGTGCACCGGCAGAACCTGCGTCGTTGGCGTTGTGCGCTTCGTAAACGCGCCCATGGGGAAGCTGCGGCCACGGTCCCCCGCGCGCGCGTTCAACGGCCTGGGCTGCGCAACGCAATGCTAAATACAGCTACGGAAGATTGTCGGAACGTCCACTGTCCAGTTGTCGCTCCGGAAGTGCCTTTTTGCAGCGCAGAGAGCAGATGTCGACTCACAGGAGCGCACAGGACCAGCGGGGGATCACGACGGGTGGCAGCGGGTGAGCAGCCGACGTGTTCACTGCGAGCCTGTCAATGCGACGGTCGAAATCAGCCGGCAGCCGCTCGATATTGGACATCCGGTCGGTGGATGATTACATGTTACGAATTGAGATGTGGACGATCTGGCGGCCTCGAAGCTCCACGAAGGCGACGAAGTCAATAGAGAGCAGCCCGAGCTAACACCGCCTGCAGCGGCTATCACGAAGTTAGTATCAGACGCAACACAGCACGGCGCGCGAGGCGGGCACCTACATGTGTACCACGCGCCTGCGCGCACCAATCACAATGACATATGGTTTGGTGCGTACGCCGATCCGGTCCACAGCGGGGGTTGGGCGTGGCTAGCAGACAGTCGAGATCATGGGTGGTGGTGCCAGCACTTCACAGATGTCGATGCGCGCCCGGCCAGGACCAGATCTGCCGCCATCTGCGCGCAAATCCGCCGCCGGAGACTAGGGGAGTCCCGGGCGCTGCTAATCAGAGAGATCAACCAGGATAGGGTACAATAGCAGAAGGTGGACAGAGAGCGCGCTGTACGTACCAGGCCGCCGCTCATCAGCTTCATGCCAATGCGCACGTCCGCTAAGCCTCGGCGCCCTCGACGTCCTGTCGTGATCGGCTATTCAACGAAGGTGCGTCTATCCCCAGATGGCAAGAATGTCTGCGCCGTATGTACGCACGCCGGGTCCACGAGCAGCCCACGCGGCCGGGCAGCCAGGGTTTACGAGGGTCTGGGAGCCTCGAGGACACGGCAGGGCGCATCGGCTTTCCAAGTCGGTGCGAGCGAGGATTGGTGGTGTCAGCCCCGGTGTAAGCGGAACTGTCTTCGAGATAGTCAGTGATTAATCAACAGGCACACGGAGCTCAAGTGAGGAGCGCGAGCTTGTGAAACCGCAAGCGCGCACCTCGGAGATACATTCATTCAATTTGAGTTCAAGGTGGGTAGTGCAGCAGCCACGGGCCGAACGTAAGGTCGTTGCACGAAGAGTATCGCGTTCTAGGCCTCGAGCTTCAAGTCTTCGAAAAAAACATCCGTAGAACATTATCGTGCTGCCAGTGAGTGCTGCCAACGAAAGCCGACAGTAGTAAACTTACGAGGACAAGCCTAAAAGTGCTCACCGGCACCCTGATGATGCCCCTGCGCGGTCATGCCGAATGACATCGACGGAAGCCGGTGGATGTGATAGAAGCCGGCGAACTCTCTTGCATGGGGTCTCGTGTCCAGACTCCACCGACGCTTCGGCGACGCCTACAGACCAGCTCACTTCCTCTTCGCCGTTGTGGCGCCATCCCGAACCCAGACTCACCTTCGCCCGCCTCCCCTCCAACTAGCTCCGCCCTTTATGGTGCGAATCCCCGGCCGAGTTCAGGGTCGCTCTTCTCCCTTGAGGTCCGAAGCCCAGATGACGCTCGCGGTGTTCCCACCGCCGTACTTCTAGCAGTCACAAGGCAGCGGCCTTCGAGCGCGGAGAGGACGCAGATCGCGCCCGCTCGCCGTAGCGGGACATGCACTATCGTGCTCGGGTGCGACCTCCCCCGCTCTCCCGAGTAGTCCCGAGCCTGCCATTCTAGCTTGAAGTCTGAAATGATGGAAAGCATGAGCATGAGCATGCTGTCCGTCGCGCGAGCCGGCGCACTGGCAGTCTCCAACCGCACAGAATGCCGGACCGCTCGCATGGACGCCATCAGGCAAGCAAGTACACGTACGAGAGCACACACAACAGCGCGAGCGCGACCCGAGTCCTCCGCGAGGCTCCCGTCCGACACCATGCCATAACGCTTGGCAGCCGACATGCCCCGCCCGCGAAGCACCTCCGAAGCCTCCGCTTTTAGCACGCGGCGAGCGCGTCCCCCCACCCGTCCCGACCCACACCCGCGTATCTGGTGTGGGACGCAATGGCCTGCAAGCGTAAGCCAAGCATGATTGTGAACAGGGTCGTAGGCGTCGCCGAAGGTCGGCACAGCTGGGGACGCACAAACCCACCGCGGATGCCGGTATCAGTATATCTTCGGGGTCCTGGAGGACCCGCTGCTCACAACCTCCGAATCGAATCCTCAGGGCGTCCCCACAGCAAGGAGCCTTGGGGTTAAGCGAGCGTGCCGCCGGATTCGCGCTCGTGAGAGCTCGTCCAGCACCGCGGGTTCGATGGGCCCAAACTAGGTGTGCCGTAGGATAAGGACGCCTGTAGCGCGGCAAAGGAAGGGGTCGCTAGTGAGCTCAAGTTGTGCTTGGCCAACTTCCTGCACCATGCGGCGGTGAGAATGAAAGATAGAACAGCGGTGAATAACAGATGGCCGCTGGAGGGTATCGGCGGTGCCAATGGACGAGGTGAAGGTTATGGTTCGGCGGTGGCAGTGAGGGTGGGGCGACGAACCGGCGGTACAAACCACGATGCCCATTTCCGGCTCTCGGCAGCCCTCGGCAGGGAGTTAAATCTGCACACATACGCCCACCCAGAGGCGCATTCAGTTCAGCCTTATTTCGAGCTCGAGCGGGTCGCCATGCGGGAACCGCAACATGTGCACCTCGACCCACGCCGGCAGCATTTGCGCATCTAGGTCTACAGCACGCGAGGCTCTCGTACTGGTGGGAACCCGCCGACTCGAGCAGCGCTGGTCGATAACTAGCGCAGGCCAGCCAAGAGTTTTGTGCAATGCTTCTCGGTTTCAGACATGATCTGCAGGGGTAACTCATCTACTCAAGAGGCGGCGAAGGTGTGAAGGTATGTATGCGACAATTACGAGAACAGTACTATGCAATACAACGTGCGATTCGTAAACAGCGATGGATGAAAGGACGACGAATAGTAAAGCTGCGATTGGAAGGGGAGGCGCGGAGGATAGTGTAAACAGAACGTCGTATGATTACAGGGTGCTGCTGGCAGCTGCGGGGTCCGGCGAGTCGTACTTTCCGAGCGCTGCGACCACACACATGAGTAATGCTCCACCGTCTAACATTAGTACGGCGGCACTCACCAATCTACATGGTCGTCTTTTCGACTTCCACCCTAATTCCACTGACGGGGCTACCCAGGCCCATCTCCCCGCTATACACCGCTGCCTCCACGTCCGCTTTGTACCCGTGCATGTGATCCAACTCCAGGCCGCCCATACTCGTTGTCATCGCGTCCCCGGGAATGCTGCCAATCGTGCTCAACACAACCCCCTGCGGACGCACAATTGTCTTTGAGCCGCCGCGTCCCTGCATTCCGAAGCCGAAACCCAAACCAGAGAAGGGAGACCCTGGGCTTGACTTGGTCGAGGTGACGCCGGCGGTGAAAGCGATAGTACCCGTGGACTGGTTGTGGCTGACGGTCTCGGACCCTCGTTCGCGGAGGTCTAGGATAAGCCTGCATGCAAGGACGGGCGACAGCATGACACTGAGAGGTATGCAGATAGCGGAGATAGCTTGACGGGGCCTATGATATGTTTAGCACGGACAATTGAGGAGTAAGCACGGCGTCTGCGTACTGGAGATAGAAGATGCCGTTGACCTGCCGATACGTGTATCAGCACCGTGGAGATACGCACTCTGCGGGTCCGACTTACCAAGTTGGCGAAAGAGATGAGAATATAGTAAAAGACACCTTTTACGGGCAAGCATGAGTGGGAAGATGAAAGACGCAAAAAAGAGCCAGAACATACCCTCGCGAAGGAACGTCTGGATGAGCCGGCTACTAGGTCCACCGTTGCGGCGCCGGATGGAAATAGCTTTGCCGACGGTCAAGAAGGTGACCACGGTGTCGTAGAGTAGCGGTGCAATCTGTAGGGGGCGAGTTATGAATGGAACAATGAGTTGATGTGTCGAAGTCACTGACGAAAAATCCTAGAACAGGAAAGCAGCAGTCAGTAAAGCGCGGGGAGCGGCAGCGAGCAAAAGATGTACCGAGAAGGTGGGCAGAATGAGGCTTCGACATCGGGAAACACGGTCCAGAAACCTGCATCGCGCATGAGCATGGAGCAGGATACGGAGTTACGCGGAGGACGTACACTTCCGGGAAGGAACGGGAGGACTGCCGGCAGATATTGACGTCAGCGCGAGGTGAGCAAACGATGACGACGAAACTTACGGAGCATCTGCGACGTGGCGACGTACAGCTGGTACGACACCACGCCGGCAAGAGCGGCCACGAGGAACACGAGCATGTAGATGTTGCGGTTAAAGAAGGCGTACGTCCTAATCAGGAGGATGCACTCGGCCGCGACTTGATTCCACATCGCCAGGGAGACGGGGATCTGCACTCGCCGGAAAAAGGACGACACGCTCAGTCAATAGGTTGCAACGTTGCAGTGACGACGGAAAACTACACGCACCTTGAAGATTCGCTGGCACGTCTCGAGGGAGTGGTTGACAGCAAACGCCCAGAGGAGGTATGGGACGACGGCCAGAACCCAATACCTAAGCCGAGAAGGCGCATGAGCGCTGCACGACATCCATCCGTGCCACGTCGGACGTACCGGCAGAGCAGGTACGCGACCTTGACTGGCGTCCAGCTCGTCTTCCAGATCTAACAATCGCAAGTTCAACATCGCCCAACAACGCGACCACAGCGTACTCACGAAGCGCCACTCCCGCTGGAGGCCAAAGAACCAATCCCAGACCACGACAGCATCTAGCGCGGGCACATCAGCCGAAATTACCGCTGACGCGTCAGACATAACCTACACATCGCTAAAAAATCAAAAAGGTCGCGTCAGCCCGATGCCCCGCAATTTAGCATCCTCCGCAGCAGTGGCGACTTACCACAAAAGTGGACTTGTGTGCTGTGGGCGTCGGGCGCGTCGGGATTGGTCGCGGGCGGCATGAGCGAACCCGAACCAAGAAATCAACATGGCAGCATACGCACACGAAGATGAAGTAGAGCGCGGTCTCCGGCGTATCGTCGACCTTCGTCATCGCGTCTTGCTGGCTCTACAGACAAGTCTAGAGAGAAGGTGGGGTGGGGGAGGAGGCGGGCGGGCGATGGCCGGGCAGGCGGAGGGGATGGTGGGGGAGGAGAGAGAGCCACGGCAGGGAGGGCGAGCGAGGAGGGGATATAGCGAGAGCGCGACTTCCGCATTCGCCCTCGCCGTCACGTTGCACGCCGCGCACTCGGGCGAGCGGACGGGGCACGTCGCCCTCTCGCTCGGACGACCAGAAATCGAAGCCCCACCCCCGCCCGATCCGGACGTCCCCCTCCCAATCCCGCACGGCGCCCACGCCGCCCGCCAGCGTGTCCCGCCCGATATGGCACGCCCCGGGCCCGCCACAACGCGTCCTGGCACGAAGCACGTCTGCTGCCCCCAGCCCCGCGCCTCCGAGGCGTTGACCCGCGCGCGCTCGCCTCCCATTCTGCGAAGCCCCGGCCACCCGGCCATCCAACCCGTCCTGCGCGCCCATCCGACGGCCCCGGGCGTGCGGAACGAACGGGCTTCGACCAGCATACAAGCCGAGCAGCAACCTGCGCGCGAACGTACATGTCCGCCTTCGGCAGGTGCACCTCCTTTTCCGGAACTCGCGCCCATGCGCTGCCCGCTTCGACGCCGGGCATGATCGATCTGTCCCGCCGTCACCGGCGCTCGCGGCATCACATCGATCGCGCATGTGCTGCTTGACACTGGCACTACTCGCGGTGTGCACGGCTCACACCGGCGTCCAACGAACACGGCTCTCTGCAGGATTAAACAGGATTAACATTACGGCACGCCCGATGTAGAATACGTAACCGTGCAGCTCTAGGGCTCTCGCTTTTGATACCGGCCTCGCTCCCGCCACTGACCGCCCTACGCCCGGCCCACGACGGTATGCGCCTTCTCCTTTTTCGCCACGTTCGCCCGGTGTTTCAACAGGCAGAACTCCCCAAACTCGTTGTTCTGCTGCCACAGCGCGCCCGGCATCCACAGCGTGCGCGTCAGCAGCGGCGAGTGCGCCGCGTCCAGGAACGGCTGGCACGTCACCCGCTCCCACGTCTTCTCGTCCGCAACGTACCGGGGCTCGTGCGCCGCCTGCGTCGGGTGAAGAGGGAAGTCGAGGTCGAGCAGGTAGTCGCACTCCGCCACGTCCGCCTTCGCACCCAGCGGCGCATGCCATCGAGGAGTAGGGAAAGAAGAGAAAGCAGATGCTGTCAGCCACAACGCCTCCCGCTTCGCTGCACCCGACGAAACCGGCACTCACATAGAGCTGTGGCGCTTCCGCGTTCAGGTCGTTGAGGTACTTGGGCACCGCCCTCGTGCCGCCCGCACGCTCGAGCAGCCCGCCGCGCCGCGCCGTCTCCGCGAAGTGCCCGGGCAGCATCCCGTCGAACTCGCTCTTGATCCAGTCCACGCGCACCCCGTCCGGGACGAGGAAGTGCCCTGGGAAGCGGTACCATTCCTTGCCGACGCACAGCCGCAGGTCCCAGTCCGCGATGAGCCCCAGGTCGATCCGTGGCAGCTGATCATCGTCCGAGTGCCGCTGGGAGCGCCCAGACTGCGCCGTCGAGGGGGGCGGGAGGGAGATGATGCCGGTGACGTTCAGCAGACGGGGCACCTCCGCGGCCTCCAGAGCGTGCGTGACCGACATCGGAGCGTGGTAGTACTTCCAGTGCGCCATTATCCGAGACACGGAGAGGACACACGACGCGGCGATGACGGAGAGCGTGAATTGGCTGAAGAACGTCGAGCGCGACGCCTGTGTAGAGTTCAATATCCGTACGTCACGGGGCGAATCCAAAAAGCCACGCTCACCTTGTATGGAGAATTCGTGAAGGCGATGAAGACCGTCTCGAGCCAGCCGCGAACAAGGTAAACTGTCACCGCAGCATTGAAGCAAATCAACGGATAGATCGGATACAGGAACCGTTCCTCCTTGTGCTTCTGGAGCGTCATGATCGCAAGCCACACGTACACCGGTGCGAGTCGGACCGCGAGAAGGGTGTATGGAGAGCTTTTGTCGGCGTACAGATAGCGTTCCCCAAGACGCTTGTTGTCTACCCGGTATGTGACGGCAAGTGCCGGGATGGCGGCCAAGGCAAACGGAACAAGCACGTTGAAGTTCAAAAGGAGGTTGGAGAGATAGAAGGTCGCCGGCTCTGTCCCGTACAGCTCTGGGCCACGCTGCGAATCTGGAAAGACGTTGTACTTGACGATGTTCCAAGGCACAATGGTCAGCTTCCCGTAGAATAGCGTGTCCAGGGCGACCACCGGGACCTGCCTCGATGCGTTCACATGAGCAAGACTGACTCATGTATATATATACACGCACCAAGAGCAGCAGTGCAGTTGCCGCGGAGGTAATCATGCGCTTCCACCTACCCACGAACCACGAAGATTTGGCCTCAGGCGCGACTTTGTCTGTACCGCTAACGAAGAGTTCTTCGAACACGAAGGGAATGGCGACTGCGAGCGAGAACGGCCAGCCCACTACCGCCCCAGTTGCGAACGCTAGCGTAGCCAGGAGCGTGCGACGCATGTTATCGCTGCTCGGTGGCTCCAGTGCGTAGGCAAAGGCGAAGGTATTCGCGTACATGACAAACGACGAGGGGAGGAATGCTTCAGCGAAATGTCAGCATATGGCCACATGTCATCAATGGTGAGCGTCGGCCTACAGGTAGAGGCGGTCCACATTCCCGCGTTGAATGCCAGTAGGAAGAACACATAACGTCCAACCCGGTAGTTGATCCGGTCAACCACAGCGCGGTAAAATGTGACTTCGCACAAGGATGACAGAATGGCCAGGGTAATGCGGACGGCAAAGAAAGCAGGTCGCTACAACGAAAGCTCAGTATATGCACACTTCACGCAGAGTCCACATACCTTCTCGGGTCCCAGGAAGGTAGCCGTGATTTGCACGGGCAAATAATGGAGGAGGATGTACGCCCAACTCCGGATCGAGTAGTCGGGCGAAGTCTCCCATGTCTGGAAACCATAACCCTTGTACAGGTAGTGCAAGGGCTCCCAGAAATTGAAGACTGTTGCACAAACATGTGTTTATGAAGGCACCATGTCTCTGATATGAGAGCCGACGTACCTTCGTCACAGTCTTGAATGCCGCTATACATGGCGCCCGCTACTCGGATGAGCAGGAAGATGCGCAGGGCCGCCGACCAGGACGGACACCATGGTGCACGCTGTGCTCTATAGAGCATATTGAAGCAATCGTAGATGCACTTCCCAGACGATATGGACGCACCTCCGGAGCTGATCCTGCAGAAGACCTCCATGACGATTCTTCGGCTTCACTGAGGTTTCCGCGGGCTTGTTCGTGGGCCTCCGGAAGCTGATGGTCTGGACGTTCGGGTTCCCCTGATAGCCTGTAGACATGGTGGTCTGTGTGAGAGACCTAGAGGACAGCACAGAGGACCATATACAGAGTGCAGTGAGAGAGTGGTGAGAACGCTGTCACTAGTGTCGGCCGACGGTGGCAGCGGCAGGAGACGGAGGCGAAGGGACGTGAGCGGGCAGCCCACGTGGTGGCGTTGCGCGTCATTCCATCGCGACGCGTCCCCGGTCCGAGCGCTCTCTTCACGCGTTCCTGCCGCCACCAACGACTGCGATGATCTCCCCATCGAGCGTGCTCTGGTCTTCGTTCTATGTTCTAAGCTAGAAGTTAGAAGAAGTTGACGCACCAGCAGGCCTGCCGAGGCGCGTGAAGAGAGGAGATGTGTCCCGTCGGGAGTGCAGACTCCGTAGGACTATTCGGCTGACTGCAGCTGTCTGTGCGGGGCTGACCTCAGCCCATTCTTTTGGCTTGCTACTTATACGCCCTCGTCTTGCCACACCCTACTCAGACATCTCCCAGCTCTGCAGCGTAGCCTAACCGCTGTTGCAGGCATGGACGTCGATACCGGCGCCGACGGCCTCTTTAGCAGACCCCAAAGCTGGTCCGCCCTCGACTCACTCGGATCTCTCTCTCCTCTCAGTCCTACTCCCTCAGGCAGCCTAGGTGCTATTGCTACGTTTGCAAGCTTTGGAGAGCTTCCTATCTTCTTACACACCAGCGACGATGCTTCGCCGACGGACTTGAACCACGCTGCAACCGAGCCTGCAAGTCCCGGCTGCCCTAGAGTCTCCGCCTTCCTTGCTCCCAACTGCAGCACTACTACTACCTTCCAATCGACAAACACCTTCGGCGTGCCCCGTACACCCGATGCTAATGGTGGTACTTCAGACTATGCTGGATCTGACGACGCTAGCGACTACACCGCTCGATCATCCATCGCTCACGTCTCTCCCGATCCTGCCTATCTATCTGCGGTACGACCAAGTCGCAGCGCTGGGTACTTCAGCAACCGCTTCGCTAGCATCGCAGACCTCTCGCGCTTCTCTGTCTCGGCGTACGCGGAACCTTGGGGCTCTAACGACAACCTTGCTGCGTCTACATCAGGTCCAAGTTCTCCGACAGTCGACATCGGACCTGTGGTGTCCCCCTCAGGGTCCATCGTCGTCTCTCCCGCTGATGACTGTCTGTCCGTACCGACGTCGCCCCCTCCAATGTACAGGGTATCCCCGCTCCCGTCCGCTGATAGTCTCTCTGGAGGACCTCCCTCGCATCTGGCTCCACCTGCGCCTTCTCGGTCTTGGTCGACTATCTCCACTGTGCTCTTCAACCGGCGCCCGATTTCTCCCTCTCTTTCTATGACTAGTACTCTCGCGTCGGCAGACACCAGTCCAACCAAGAGCACCTTTCGCTTCCCGCACAAGAGCTCTGGAAAGCCCCCTCGGAGCCCCTCGGCGCACTCAGACCTTGCCGAACAAGCGATACGCTGTCTCTCTCCGTTGTTCGGGAAGATGCTGCACTCCACGCCGTCCTCGCCCGAGCCTCCGCCTCCCCGTTTCGACCGTCACCCATGTCCCCTGCTCGGACGCAGCACAAGCGCCGGTCCATTCTCCGGCTCCGGCTCTGGCTCCAGTTCTGGCTCAGGACACACGCGTGCGCCCTCCACAGTATCCAACCTCCCCGAACCTCTAAACTGGCTCCGCGAGACATGCATCGAGCTCTGGATCGACCAAGAAGGCTTCCGCGCCATCCGCGCCCAGTTCCACCTCGCCGCATACACCCCCGCGCCGCCCCTCTTCTCCTCCCCCGCCGACGAGCCCACGTACGGGCTCGCCCTCTTCCGCCCCACCCGCCCACAGCAGCAGCGCGCGGTCTACCACCACGGCGCGCTCGACTCCGCCCCCGTCCTCCGCCGGCTCACGCTCGCCGGCTCCGAGGAGCGCGACTACATCTCGCGCCAGGCGAGCCTCACCATCAAGGCGAACGGGGTGTACGCCGTGTGTGGCACGGAGGACGCCCCGGGCCCGGGGCACGCACCCCTCCGGTGGCGCTTCGAGTATGCGGTCGACGACCTGCGCGGGGAGAAGGCGCTCGCCCCGTTGAGCTTTGCGTGTGCGCCCGGGCTGCTGCATGCGGGGCACGGGAAGCGCGTGAGGCTCATGCATGTGCTCAAGAAGAACATCACTCCGAAGCTCTCTGCGAAGCGCGCGGCGGGCGACGACCTCGCGGCGGCGGTACAGGGCCTGCCAGACCTGTCTAACATACCACAAGGCGCGCCGCGGACGTCTCTCCACCGACGCACACGCTCGTCTGATCCCTCGAGCGCGCCCACGTGGCTGCAAGGTCCTACCAGGAAAGCGAGGCCGGCGTCCGTGTGCGCCGCCAGTGCGCTCCCGCCACCCTCTACCTCTGCCTGTTCCCCAGGGATGGGTGTGCGGCAGCGCTCGCGCGGGCATGCGCACGCCCACAGCGTGGCGTCGTCGCAGTTGTCTGCGCATATAGTCTCCCCGGACGAGCTCGCGCAGATCCTCGAGGGGCTCCCGACCCCGGACAGGCCCAGGAACGACTACACGAGCCACCCTACGGAGTTGAGTCCGCCCCCCAGCTATTATCGGAACAGGCGAGTGCAGTCGGAGATGGAGCGTGTAGATGAGGTGGGCGCGCTCGTGCTCTGAGGGAGGGAATGGCCATGACGGTGCTCAGGTTGCAGTCTGAGCTCGTGCAGACTGTCGAGATTCATTGCGTTGTACTATCACAGCAAGCGATCCGGGAGCAGACAGTCTACATTTCTAATACATCCCTGTATCATATCATATCATCGCACTTTAACGTATAACGCGTAGGTATATTATAGTACTACCTCCCAGTCAGACGAATCTCCAGCCAACGCAGCGGAGGGTATGTCACTGCGGAAAATCCAGCCGCGAGCTGTGTGGAGGACCTGCTCAGTACCACGACAGCCTCCGACGAGTGAAAACGTGCACTCACCTCGAAGCCGAGATCGGCACCGAATTCGGCACCAGCTTTCTTACCGAGCGGACCCGTGTACCATACCTCGGACATCCCAACTACAGCACCTGCAACGCCAAAGCAGCCCGCAAGAATGCCCGCAAAGCCCAGTGGCAGTCTTCAAAATCTCAGTTAGAAATGCCCGTCCGTACATATGCAACTTAATGCTCACCTGCTAGGCGTATCCCAATCATCCAGGTGATACCCCCCAAGCGCCCCACCCGCGCGGCGGAAGATGAAGTGCTCCTCGGCGACGATGACGATGAAGAACGCGGTCCAGTACGAGAGGATGCTGAGGAAGTTCGAGAGGATCTCCGAGAAGTGCTCGCGCCCGGCGACGCCCGCGACCGTGTAGATCACGAACGCGAGGAACGTCCACGCGAAGCGCGGCACGAGCGCGAACGGCCGGCCGAGCGACTGCATCGACAGCCCTGCGCTGTAGCTGTTCGGGATGTTGTTCGCGCTGTGTGCCGGAGGGTGGTCAACTCCGGTTCCTTGCACTATGCTGGGATGAGGATGACTTACACTACGGAGAGGCCGAGCAGGACGAGCAGGAACTTCCCGCCGCCGCCCCAGGGAGAGAGGACCTGTGCGACGAGCCCGCCTGTGCTGCCATCCGCGTAGGCCTGGGTATATGCGGGGTTAGTGATAGTCATGAGGGCAGCCCCAAGGATCTCGACGAAGCAAATGGGTATCCAGAGGCCGAAGAACGTGAGCAGGAAGACCTTCGTGCTGGAAGTGTCTGCCGGCAGCCTGCAGTTGTAGTCCGCCGCGACAGGTGCCCACTAGAAGTCGTGGGGATGGTAAGTCTAGAAGGCACAGCCCAGATGCATGGAATACATACCCCGGTAACAGACCCGAAAACGATGCCTCCGAAGCTGAGGATGTCTGCCGAGAGCGCTCTGCCCGTGTCTTCAAGCGGCTTCTGAGCGTTGATGTCGTACCCAGCGTGTCCGCCGAGGCCCCAGAGAAACATTATGATGATGAAGATGACCGTCCAAGCATACCGCTCGTAGTAGTGGACTAGGTTGTACCCGACAAAGCACGGTATGACACTGAGTATTCCGACGATAATAATGCCGACCACAAGTGGTAGGGTGCCTGGGTTGATAGACGCGAGTGTCTGCCCTCCGAGGATGACGGCAGTCACAGAGAATCCTAGCCTTACAAGAACAAGTTATTTCAGAATTAGATGTACGGCAATGCAAGAAATGCTACTCACTGTGTGAGGATGTTTAAAATAGAATAGATAGTTCCTCCGACGTATCCAGAGCTGAACCGTGTAATGATCATGGTGCGCAGACCCGTCTTCGGACCAAGGGTACTGATGAACGATGTCGCCACAGCGCCGAGCGCGCCAAAGCAGAGAATGGTGGCGATGGCATGTCTGCAGCATACTTCAGAGCTGTTTGCACTCAGCAGACGTTAGAGCAAGTACTCACGGGAGCGTCAGGGTATAGAACTCTTGAGCGAGCGTGCCGATGGGTATGGTCGTGAGGACTGTGTTGACCGACCACCACATCAACAGGCTAAACGCGCAGGATGCTCAATGGACGCGTCAAGTAGATCGCTGTACAAGGCTCACTTGTTCCACATATTCTTCGTCTCCCGCTGGTCCTCCGGCACGCGTTCTACTCCTCGCGCCTCCACACCGCTCGCGAACAGCTTGGCCAAGACCGGGCCAAAGCGGCCATACCTGCGCACGAGGGCATCCTCAGGCGCGACTTCTTCCACCGGGTGCGTAGCCTCGTGGACGGCTATGCCCTTCTCCTTGTCGTACACCACCAAACGGAATTGATGTCCTCACAATATCTGACGCTTGGCGCCGGACAATGTGCAGGCAAGGTTGATGGTAAATATCATTAGAACATTGAGTTGATGTCGTTACGAGCTCGGCCACTCGAACCTTCCCCTGATATCCTCCGCGGGACCTCGGGTGGCGCTGCGAGGCCGAAACCTTTGATGGACATTTGTAGAATCTAGCGCTGAGCTTCAATCAAATCTCGCTATGACATGTTGCACAAAGGCTCGTACGAACCACAACATATCTCTCCGGGACTGGCCGCCTCAGACTTCCGACACTTACCGCCTTGCCAAACACTTGCACACTCAGCGACGTGGCAGGGTACTTCGACTCCTTCGCCGCCCTTCATCTTGTCGAGCTGTCCTTCACGTCTCCAACTCGGGACCTGGTTCACTTTCTCTGTGGTGGCGGACGAGATCGAGCCTCTCATCTTGCACTCTGGACCATATCTCCTTGACGACGTATGGCCTTATACTGATAGCTTGTGTACATGTGCACTCTGGGACTCGTCTAAACTGGCCTCGGGCTTAACTCTCAGAATGCCACTCGGACTAGTAGTACCCTGGCATATTGGGCTTGTCTTCTCGATCTCATACTCTGCCAGTCTGTTCATGCCGTTCTGTGCTTCACTGTGTGTGCACCCCGCTATTCGGCCTCTAGTACTTGTATGATCTATGGCTACCGGCTGCTTCCTCTAGGCCTGGTCTCGGGACACCGACAACACCTCTCTCGTTGACGTGTACAGGCTTCCTCTAGGCTCTGTGGTCTTTGTCTAACTAGCCCCTTGTTGCGTTTGTATAAGTACTCCGTCCCATGGTAGCTCGATGTCGGGAACTATGCTAAATTTATCAACCTTATATATGTTCGATATCAATATATGTCTTCTGCTACTTCCCTCACATGTGGCACACGGACTACATGGATTGATAAATCGATTACTACCCCGGCTTATGGCGGCCCACAAGTGCGGTTGTGCAAAATGCAACATGACACCACGGTACCCGAAATCTCACTTGAAGGATTGGAGCCACGTCAGAGCGATACCCGGACTCGATGTTGGTCGGGCATCCCAGCTCGCGATCTCGTACAGAGCTTGCCGCATCATATGAGCCTTTCTCATTTCGCGTCCGTCCCGTCAGGCGGAGCTCGTAGCCTCAGCCGCCCAATATTGACGCCAACCTCAGGACAAGCTTCGGCACCTGAGCTCGTGAAGATATCGCCCTTGTCCGGTGGTGTAGGAGTGGTCCGACGCGTACGTAGACATGGGGAGGAAAATGGACGGAGCGGGGAGATGGAGCGGGGGACATGGCACATAAATGTTTCTGCCAGTGCAAACGCACAGGATCACCATCCAGCGTCCCGTACGTACCTGTGCTATTTTTGCAATCGAAGCACGCGCGTACGCCAGAGCTCCGCATCAGACAGTTAGCTCGTAGCCGAAACCGATCCAGATAATATTAACGCGCTCGATACACAATCTACACCGGGGGCTTGTTGTCCTTTTGCGCTATATGACGACTTCAGTACGAGGGTCGGTAGGTACAGCAAAAAGACACCTACCCATGGTGATCCTGTCACCCAACGACAACGCGATGCCCTGAGTTTTGCTCCGTATCCGTACATGGCCGGTGATCGAACCGTCCTCCGTCCGCTCCACGCTCAGGTTCGCCAACGCGTCCTCGCCTGCAGCAAGGTGAGTACTTGCAGTCGCATAGAAGGGTGTTACAAACTGACCGAATAAGCTCCTCGCGTACATGTTCGCGGAGAGGAAGTCGCAGTCGCCGGAGAGAGCACCCTCGGGTGTAAGACACGACATGTTCGTCGCCTTCATGACATGGTTGAGGTATTCCCTCGGGTCACTGCAAGCTGTCAGAGGGATGTCCAGATATGGCAAGGGCTCCAGACACTCACGATATCGTCGTCGTGACGTTGACGCGGTTCTCCCACTCGAACTCTGTCCACATGCTCCGGAACTGCGGTGTCAAAGTGTCAGTACAATGGCGCTATAGTATGACGCTCCCACACTCACCTGCTGCTCCGTGCAGTAGGCGGGCTTGATGTAGTCCATGATGTCAATGTGGATGTCGTTCAAGATCACGCATTGCTCTGCGAGGCCAGGACCTTCCCAGAGAATGCTGCCAAAGATGACGCCCGTTTCTGTCGAAGACACCTAGGAGAAGATGTTAGCAGCTCTGGCAAAACTGTGCACCAGGCAAGCGCACCTTGATGGTGGCCTTGATGCTCTGGAAGCTGTGGGGCGCAACGGTGTACACCGATGGACGCTCAACAAGCTTGAGGTCGCCGAGTGTGGCAAAGTCGAGGCAGAGGTTTTGCAATGTGTCGGCAGTCTGGTTGACGAGGAGGACGTCTGATCAAGAATAATAAGCACTCATTCTGTAGAAGACGATGAAGGCACTGACCGAGGAGGATGTCGAAGCCATGGACCTTGACGTAGGCTTCCGCGTAAATGGGGTCGGAGAAACCAGTGAGCTGAGAGATCCTGCTGAGGTTGGAGAGGAAGTCCTCTGTAACCTCGCCAGCACCCGTGGCGCGGTTGACATCTTCCGAGTCCTACACCCCCTGTCAGACGAGGGAACGTATGCCAGTAGATCGAACTTACGTCGAGGGTGTCATCCACTGCCTTCTTGGAGAACTGTCGGAAGCTCAGCAGATCGTCGACCTGTACGATCGCCGCCTTCGCCTTCTCTGATTCCCTCTTCTCCGCCGCCTTCTTCTACAAAAACATTTAATGTTAGGAGACATCTCGGACACCGGGGAGGGGAGGGGAGCGTACCTCCTGCGCGGCGACCATCTTGGAGTATGCCGCCTTAGTGTCCTTGAGGAAGATGTCGTGGACTGCGGGTTGCGCCTCGAGCTCGCTGAGAGTCTGGATGCAGTTCATGATGCGCTCGCTCGAGTCTTCGTCTATTGGCACCGAAACAAACTTGGACTGGCCGACTCGGATGATGGACGCCATGATGAGCATTGCCTGGAAAACCATTCAATATGGGCATATAAGAGTGTAAGTGGGCGAAACGGTAACCGACCTCAGCCTTGACTGCATTAGACTTGCGCGCCTCCTTAGAGAGCTCAGAGTAACGGAGAACAAGCTTGGTCAACGCAGAAGCGAGGACGGCACCAGTGTAGAAGTCTCCGCCAAGGATGAGGGCTTAGATTAGGATTGTCAGTACACCATATGACTATCAAAATCATAAGCACCAACCTCGCAATGGCGGTTTTGACGCAGCCTTCACAGCTTCTAGTCGTGCAGAAGATACGCTCGTGAACGCGCTCTCCGTCGCGTACGTGCCGTCCGCGAGCACCTTCGGCTTGTGCGACTCCGTCTTCACCTCGTCCTTCTTCTCCTCCCCATCCTCCGCGCTCGCCTCCTCCAGCAGGCGCTGCTCGCTCGCGAGAATAGGGATCTCCCCAAGAACTTTACGCAATTGCCGGAAAACCTCCTGGATCTCCTGCACGTCCTCCGCGTACTCGCCGAGAATCCAGAGCACCCCGCGGTACACCTTGCCGGACTTGATCTCGGGCAGGGTCTGGATGAGCTTGTCGCAGATGGTGCGGCGCAGCTGCGGGAACTTCTCGACGACCTCACGCACGAAGGAGACGACGTCGAGCGCGGAGGGGTTGTTCGAGTCGCCGAGGAAGTCCATGAGCGCGTGTACGACGCTCGCCGCCACCTCGGAGAACTTGACCGCGCATACGTGGATCGACTGGATGAGCAGCTGCCTGTACTCGGGAGCCTATGTTTCGGTCAGACTGGTGTGAATAGATCATGGCTCGCGTATATGCACCTTCTCGAACTCTTGGTCTTGCGTCCTCTGGAGCTGCTTCTTGAGGAACATGACCACTTCCTCCACATTGCGGCTGGAAGTGAGGCTAAGGACGATGCTGATAGCCTTCCGGCGGACCTCGAGGTCGGCACTATGCAACCATGTTAGCTGCGCGGTTCCGTGAAGTACGGATTCGTTAGGCAAACCTGGACAGAATCTGCAAGATGTCCATGATGAGGGCGTCGAGGACATGGCCGTGCTTCGAGCGGAGGGAATCGAGACGGTCAAGGACGATGAGCTTCGCGTTGTTGTCGGATTCCTTTTGGACCAAGCTGATGTAGCAGGACGCAGCGGCTATGGAATTACAATTACATATTAGTACACATAGCGCACCCACCGCTATGTTACACACCCTTGACTGCAGCCGGGTTCTGCGTGAGGGAAGTGAGGGTGGAGGCGGCTTCGTACTTTACTGCATGTGATGTCGCGTTGAGCAGCTCTGAGATGAGGAGGATGTACCGCGACTAGCAAGAGGTTGTATATCAGACCAGCCCGCCAGACATATCCGCGAGCAGAACAGTACCTTGTGTGTCGTCTCCTGCTTGCAGTCCAGCCGGATGACCTCGATAATGCTCATCTGCAGCAGCTCGTCCATGCCCGGGATCTGGTCAAACACCTGCACGATGTACTCGACCGCCTTCGGCATCGCGCAGTTCGCGAGGAACACGAACGCGTTGCGCTTGCACGTCGCGTCCGACTCCGCCGCGAGGAACGTCTGCAGCAGCTCGGGCGCGTCGGGGATGAGGTGCTCGAACTCGCGGTAGATCGAGTACACCGCGAACACCGCGTTCTTGCGCACGTACGAGTGTCGGTGCTCGAGGCACGAGCGGCAGATGGGCACGAGCGGCTCGAGCAGCTCTTGGTCCTTGGAGATCTTCTGCAGGAAGCGGAGCGTCGAGCCACGGATGTACTCGTTGGGATGTTGCTACCACACCATTGGGTGAGTTTCGGGACCGCATATATGCTAGGAAGCACTCACGAGGTCGTTACGGATCGCATTGCTTCCCCGGCGGGTCAACATAAACGGGCGTAATCATATCCGTAAGTACTCACACAACCAGAATCATTTCTTGCTTCAGCTTCCCATTGTCGTCATATTTCGGGCACACCTCCCAGTAGAAGTGCAGCATCTTCTTGAGCTGCTTATTCCGGGACGGCATAACATATTGGATGACGGGCATCAACAGTTGCGGCTATCCCGTGCGCGCCGTCAGTCCCCTTCCTTCGCTTGCTTCGCCCAGAGCATTGCGTCGACGCACCTGGTGGTTCCCATTTATCGTGGAGATGATGATTTTGCGCAACGTGTCAAGCTTGACCTCGTCCGAGCCCTTCTGGAGCGCGGTGCGGAGCTCCTGGGTCGTGGGGGCCTCCGAGCTGTCCTCGAAGACCAGCGTGTAGCACGACGAGTCCGTGGTGGCGGCCATGACGAGCGATACCAGACAGAGAAACCAGGGCGAGGAGAGGGAGGGTCGGCGATGCCGTGGAAGTACAGAGATGAGCTGCTATATTAGGGCAACATACGTGCTGCCACCGAGACGCGTTCGGCAGGCGCCCGCACAGGTTATTGACCTCCGCTTCTGCCACCACTCGGATCTGCGTTGCAAAGACTGTGTCGGCCGCACTCATACTGTGCACAATACCGGCGTGTTTGGGATACTATTGCAACGTGTGGTCATAACTTTGCGGTCGACATAAGCAAGATCTTTGTGCTACTTAGGCTTCCTCTGAACGCAGCATGTCTGCGCAAGCAATGGCCGAAGACCAGTTACTCGAGCTTCTGCTTACCCTGAAGGTCTGGAGGACGCTGTTGTGCACTATGACGTAGCCTTGGATCGTGTCTCATAGTACTTTCAGAGGACTACGGCGAACGAAGCGAGGACGATCCTCAATAACCAGCCGCAGATCGCGTACGCGCTCATGGCGGTCATGGCAGACGTCGGTGCCGTCAAAATGGAGGTCGTGCAGGTGCGTTTTGTAGGGAATGACCGTTTTCATATTTCTGACCTATATGCGCCACAGGAAACTCTTGCAAAATACGGCGCGCTCCCGGGAGCGGCTGCCCCAGCTCCTGCCGTCCCCGTTGTTCCCCCTCCTGTCCCCCAGCCAGCTCCCGCAATCCCGCCGCATATGCAAGCGCAAGGTCCCCCTCGCGGCGGCACGCCCACCTATCCTCCACACGGACCGCCCCAAGGGTATCCGCCGCAAACTCCAGGTTATCCCGCGCATGGGTATGGGACCCCTCCACCAGGACCTGCATATGGCCCTGGGGCACACGGGCAACAGCCCCCGCCGCATGTCCCCCATACGCCGCCCCATATGCAGCCGCCTCAGCACATGCAGCCACCCCATATGCACGGGGCGCCGCCTCCTGCTGCGCCTTCGTCTGGCGCACGGCTGCCGGATGCGTTTGCTGGACTGCCCGAAGAGCAAAAGGTGCGTCACAATTCGTCGCTGGTGTTACACGGTGAATGTGCAGCATGTTGACTGCTGGGGTTATAGGCGGTCATCCTGCGAGTCATGCAGATGTCAAGAGAAGAGGTATATGCGATGCCGCCGAGCGAACGGGAAAACATCATCAAGCTGGTGAGTGTTTTATGTCGCCCTCTTCATGAGCTATCATGTACTAACTGTGTAATAGCGCGCTACTCTCGGACTGCCGACATGATTGCGGACCTGTACCTTTCCTGAACGCTCTATATGCGCGTCTGTCGGGCTCATGTGTTGGCTCAGCGCTGAACTCGGTACCGTCTCCCTCGTCTGTGTTCTTGCAGTCCTGTATTTTTAGTTGTACGTCGGTCATGCACCTGATATCTCCGTCGATGTTTGTCGAGGGCCCAAGTTCATGTGTCTGCGTTTGCTCAAAACGTCCGCTGCCGCTCAACCTATCGTGCACTTCACACTTGAGGCGGTAGCCTCGTGCAATCATCGGGGTATGTGTACAACTGTTGCATTGACTCTCTGGATATCTACAAACGTGAACTCTGAGGACTGTACGGGTGAAGGGCCAATCACGATGCCGCAGGCTGCCAGATGAGCCTAGACGGCTTACGCGGAGACGAGGCTGGCGAGCTTGCCAGAGTTGTCGAGACCAATAACGGCGTCGCAGCCGCCAACGTGCTTGTTGTCTGGGAAGAGGAGGGAGGTACGGTGAGTCGCATGTAGGTGGATGTATGCATACTGTGCTCACTAATGAAGATGTTGGGCACGGTGCGCTGGCCGGTCTTCTCCTGGAGGTAGTCCTGGATGGCAGAGCCGTCCTCAATCTCGTCAAGCCTGCGGAGGTAGCGCGGATGATTGAGAACCAGAAAAAGCCGCGACGTGGCGACCCGCTTACTCGTATATCTTGGTGGGGACGTCGGGGAACTTGGAGGTGAGGAGAGCCTTGGCGCGCTTGCAGTAGGGGCAGTAAGACTTGGAGAAGATCGCAATCTTGTTCTCCGAGATAGAGGTCTGCAGTTCAACAGATTGCTGTGAGCAGTTGATAGGAACGACCATCGACGACTGCGTACCTCGACGAGATCCTTGACAGACATGGCTTTCAACTGGAAGGCGGAGGGGGTGGATGAGGAGGCCGTGGTGGTGTGTGGGAGGGGGGGCTTACTGGGTTGATGGCTGCAGAGGAGTGGAACCAGCTTGTGAAGCCTCTAAATACCTGGGGGAGCATCGATTATAGCAAAGTCTAACAGAGTCTATCACCGCGCTGCTGAGTGAGCCTGAGCCAAAGTGCACGCAGCTCTGACAGAGCGCGTCATGGCGTCATCGGCTCTCAGTCCCGCACGTGGCCGTCCCCGACGCGTCTCGTCACACCGTCACCGAGCCCCTCCCGACGCGTCCGCGTGCTCGCATCCTCTGCACGCTCTCGCACACTCCCCCCTCATCGCCGCCGTCGACGCCTGTACACGCCACCACAGCTCGCCCATCGCATCTGCTGATCGTTCCGTCCATCCCACCAAGGCCGCGATGTCTCTTGTAAAAAGCTTCTGCAGGATCATGGGGCGCGTCGCGCCTCTGCACCTTGCTGAAAAGTGGGACAATGTCAGCATCCCTCCAGTAAAATAACCGTACGCCCATCGCTCATGAGGACGCTCGCAACAGGTCGGCCTCATCCTAGGTTTGCATCTCGTCTCGGTAGATGCGCACGCAAGTACTTAATGTATTGCAGAGGCTCCGCATGTACGCCCCGACGCAAAGCGCATCCTACTCACCATCGAGTAAGCCCCCCTTCCTCTTGATGACGGTTCCGCCCAAAGTCTGACTTTCCGTGCGTTTAGCCTTACCCCCGCGGTAGTAGAAGAAGCCCTCGCGAGCGCGACCTCCCTCATCGTCTCCTACCACCCGCCCATCTTCAAACCCCTCGCCTCCATCACGCTCGCGAACCCGCTCCAGGCGTCTCTCCTCCGCTGCGCCGCCGCGGGCATCTCCATCTACACTCCGCACACCGCGCTCGACTCGGTCACGGACGGCCTCAACGACTGGCTCTGCACGAAGGTCGCGGGCCCGCTGCGCGACATCAACTGGTCTGCACGCTTCATCGGGCAGGAATACCCCGAGGGACTCGGTGGTGTGGGGCGCGTCGTGACGCTCAAGCAGCCGGTGGAGCTCAAGATGCTGCAGTTCACCATCAGGACCGAGCTCGAGCTCAAGCACAGTGCGTCTCGGCCTTTTTTTGGGTAGCGTAGAGGAATGACTGACCGCGTATTTAGTCCAAGTGGCGTATGCGAAGCCGGAGCAAGAGAAGACGATGGTCAGCACGATCGCCATATGCGCAGGCTCCGGCGGAGGCATGTTGCTCGGGGTCGACGCGGATGTCTACTTCACCGGCGAGATGTCCCACCATGAAGTCCTCGCGGCTGTCCAAAGCGGGCACAATGTCATCCTTTGTGAGTACCTTCTCCTCCGGCTCTTGTCATACCTGACAACGGCGATGCCTACAGGCGGGCATACAAACACCGAGCGGGGCTTCCTGCCATGGCTCGCAAAAGACATCGAGGAGTTCATCCAGGAAGAGATCGAGCAGCCGACCGACCCAGCGGGAGTCGAGATGCTCAAAGGTCTCGAGATCGTGGTCAGCCAACAGGACAAGCACCCTCTTGTGACAATCGACTCGTAACCAGCTCAGTAGCGCCGGTCCGTTACCTCACATTTAATCCATAATGTACGCTTCGCGACTGTGAATGCACTGTGACCATTCCCCGATGTCGAGAAGATGGAAATAGCGGTGAATATTGTATTTCTACGTACGTCACCGGTCGACCTCGCTATTGTACAGAGTGCGAGTTCGAAGCGGTCAGCACCCGATCGCAATACTAACGGCACCAGAAGAGACACGTACCCGAACACCAGATCCTGCAAAACGATGTTAGCATTACAACGTCTTCCCTGGTCTCACAACATATTTACGTACCATGGTACCAATGATGGCGACGACATCGGCGATCATGTGCTGGAAGAATGAGAACTGTGTCAGTACCCGACCACCCCTTGCACTCATGTTCGCATCTCACATCTGTCGAGATCCGGGGGTGAGCAACGGCGACTTGTGCAGAAGCAATACCAGGTCGGGAACTCACGTCTCATCATGAAGTCCGCGCCGGCAAGGTGCGCGAAGCCCGGGGCACGGATCTTGCAGCGGTACGGGCGGTTGGTGCCGTCCGACACGAGGTACACACCCATCTCGCCCTTCGGCGCCTCGATCGCGCTGTACGTCTCGCCGGGAGGGACCGAGTAGCCCTCGCTGAAGAGCTGCGTGGGTGCGGGGAGGCGTGAGCGAGCGGGAATGAGCACGGGGGTCGGGACCGAGTAGCTTGGAAGCATACCTTGAAGTGGTGGATGAGGGATTCCATGCTCTCCTTCATGGACGCACGTGGCGGGGGGACGAGCTTGTAGTCGTCGACCTTGATCGCGCCGGTGGGAATCTTGTTCAAGCACTGGGAGGGAGAGTTTAAGCAGTAGCCCCTGTATGCGATGTCACACAGAACTCACCTGGCTGATGATGCGAAGCGACTCGCGGAACTCCTGGACACGGCACAGATAACGGTCGTAGCAATCACCGTTCTTACCGACGGGTACGTCGAACTCAACCTGATACTCAAAGTTTAGCTTCACGGAAGTAGGACCGTGACAGTGGACGCACCTCATCGTACTTGTCGTACGGTGCCGCCTTACGAATGTCCCACGGGACACCGCTACCACGGAGCATGACACCGCTGAACGACCAGTCCAGAGCCTCCTTCGCGGTGACTACACCGATACCGATCGTACGTTCCTTCCAGATACGGTTGCCGGTCACGACCTCCTCAATCTCGTCTACGCGCGAGCTAAATTGGGTTGCCCACTTGAAAATATCCTCGAGAAGGCCGTGGGGAAGGTCGAACGCGACACCACCGGGGCGCACGTACGCGGCGTGCATGCGGGCACCAGAGACACGCTCGTAGAACTCCATGAGCTTCTCCCGCTCCTCGAAACCCCACAGGAAGGGCGTCAAGGCACCGACATCCATAGCGTGGGTTAGGACGGCCATGAGGTCTACACACCCGTTCAGCACGCACATAGGCTAAATGACGGCGATGGCGACTTACGGTTCAGGACACGGGTGAGCTCGCCGAACAGCGTACGAATCCACTTCGCACGCTCGGGGACCTCGATGTTGAGGAGCTTCTCAACAGCAAGGGAGTAACAGAGCTCGTTCGTCACTGCAAAAGTTGTGAATATCCGTGGGACGTGCCCGAGTAGAGTGTCACGCACTCATAGAGACGTAGTCAAGACGGTCGAAGTAAGGGAGGGCTTGGGTGTAAGTCTTGTACTCGATAAGCTTCTCCGTTCCGCGGTGAAGCAGACCGACGTGCTACAATCATCATAAGCTCTCCCTCATGATGTCTAGAGTTCGAGTGCACATACGGGGTCCGCACGCAACACCTCCTCGCCATTCAGCTCAAGAATCAATCGGAGCACACCGTGAGCGGCCGGGTGCTGAGGGCTATAACACACATCTCAGTTCCTGCATATTCGCTCCAATATTCACGCAAAGCGCACGCACCCAAAGTTGACTGCACGCAAGCGCCATGACGCCGTCAGCACCGACCCCGCCCGAGCACTGACCGTGCCCACTCACCCGTGAAGTGTCGCAGCTGCGCGTCCCTCCTCGTCCCCGTCTCCGCCAAGATCTCCGTCGCATGCATCCCATGCAGGTCCTCCACCGTATGTGTGTCAAACACGTTTTTCGCCCCCGCCGTCTGTGCGGCCGCGGCCGGCTCGGCCTGGGCGACGGCGGAGCCCGACAGGTGCCGGCGGGCAGCGGCAGTTGACAGCAGTGACGAGGAAGAGCTAGAGGGCGAGGCTGTAGCCAGGCGCGGCACGCGCGCGAGCTGGCGGCGGAAGAGCGTGGAGGCCATCCTCGACGCTGTGGAGAGTGCGGTGGTCGTCGTCGTAGGGTTCGACGTTGTCGGTGCTAAACGGACCGTTCTCATTCGATGGCGGCGGGGGTCCGGATGGGGAAGGCCGTGCTCACGGTCCCGTGACGCGGCTCGGATGCTGCCGCCGCGGCCGCGGGGAGGAGGCGCGCGGTGGGGCCTGCGCTGCGTCTGCGATGTGCGGTGCGCCTGTCGTTGCGGAGTCTCTGCGGACGCGAGCTGTGCTGCTGCTGTATCTATCCCCGTCTTGAGGCGACTATTGTGCTGGTTCCTTCTACTAGATGTTTGTCAAACAAGCGTCGTTGCCTTGGCTGCTCTGCACAATTGTCGGGCTGGCCAGTCTCGGAGTGGTTAGCGCGGACGAGAAACCGTGCACCGCGCGGGCGAATGGAAACTACTACGACCTGAGCAGGTTGTCGTCGAAGTACGCAGAGCGCTTTCGGTGTTACGACGCCGCACCCATAAACTGACAATAGTTCTCTAGAAAGGACTACGAGTTCACGTCCCCGACCGGTGGGGAGTACATCCTAAATGTGTGTAAACCCGTCGCGCAGGAGGTATGGGCCCCGAAGGTGGACAAGCCCGAGGATGTCGCCGCTTTCACGCACCGTGCACATGGGGACTTTTCGCTAGGGTGGGTAGCCAGACCTTCCGCGCTTGCTCCGTCTCTGACGGTTCTGCAGGGACGTGAACACCACCGTGTTCGTCCGGGATGGCCACCCCGTGATTACTATGACGGACGGGACACGCTGTTCCAGTGAAGGAGACCAGACGGGTTCTACGGTCATCCGTTTCATTTGCGACAGCTACGCAGGAAGAGGTATGTGGGCATACTTCCGCAGAACATCACCCTCTCATCATGGGGTGTAGGCGAACCGAAGTTAATTGCGACCCTGCCCCCGGACGAGGAACACGCGTGTGCGTTCTTCGTCGAATGGCGCACAGAGGTTCGTGAATCACGCGAGCGCCATGTTACCCCAACTCACACGTATCGTCCACTTAGATGGCGTGTCCGACGTCTGAGGGTGGTGCCTTTGGCCAAATAGTCTCCATCCTGGCTATAGTGTGAGTCTATCCACTGCTCTGGCTACCGAATGCTGTTCTAACAGAGCACAGTGCTGCGATACTCTTCGCGCTGTACATGCTCGGAGGATTCGTGTACAATCGCTATGTGCTCGAACTCCAAGGGCTCGACCAGATCCCGCGGTTCTCATTCTTCTCGTTCAGCGACACGCTCCAATTTTTCCGGGAATGCATAGGACGCGTGAGGGACCGGTCGTCTGACGCGTGGCACTCGCAGGACTTTGGAGGGCGCAGCTGGAGCAGCAGTCAAGGAGGGTCATGGGGAAGCTCCGGAAGACACGGGTATGGCGGGCTGGGAGGCACGCCGGAAGAGGGCCAGACCATGCTGAGTGGGCCCCCTGGCTTCCTGGACGAACAAGATGAAGAAGACGAGGAGGCGACTACTCCAAGAGGGGGCCCGGGGAGCGGCGGAATGGACTCGAACGGGGTTATACGACTCTGAGTGGTGCGTGCCCTTGTGGCTGCAATGTGTCGCAGGAGTTGACATCGTGGCGCCGCTAGCGCCGTTGCGCAGGATCAGAGTGTTGTTGCCATCGATGGGTATGTTATGTGTGGGTGTGAGACTGGACGTTATTCCGGTGTTGTTTCTGGAGTTGCTATGGGTGTAGGCCGGAGAGAGAAGGAGGAGGGCGCCGAATGGGAGGGAGGGGTGCCGATTGCCGATCGAGGAGAGGATCTGGGAAGCGAGCGCTGAGAAGGAGGAGAGAACACGTTGCGGTGGGCGATCGCTCGCTAGGTGGTACTGGATCGCAATCAGATCTGCATGACTGCATCGATATACCGGGGCGGACGTAGCCGGCTTGTGCTGGGTACAGGGTCCGTGTGCAGCGAGAACATGGCCGCTGTTGTCCCCGCGGACGGTGGCGACGAGGACGGCGGCGGGGGCGACGGCGAGGGCGCGTGTGAAGGTCGCGTAGGGACGCCGCGGACAATAGACGCATTGTTTGCACACCAGACATGAATTTGAGCGTGGGCGTTGTACTCGGGAGGCGACCAAACGGGGCAGGCGCCGGTGTGTGCAGAGGCAGCGCGAGCCTGCACGCTCCTTCTCTGCAGCACTCCGTCCGTACCACTGGACGTAATCGAGAGTCTGCGTCTGGGATTTGGTTTCCTCCCCTTCCGTGCCCATTGTTTTCCTTCTTTCGCATCCATACATCTCTCCCCCAGCCTCGCCTTTTCTTCTTCTCTTTCTCCTCCATCGCCCTTCCCCATCCCATCCTACGACCCTGCACGACCCTCACGCCGCTCGTCATGGACCAGCACCAGCAGCCCATTCACGATGACCAATCCCAAAATTTCGTCCAGTCCCAGTACTCCATGTACCCGACATCAGAGGACGACCAGGCTTACCTCGTGTATCCGTCTCAGCTCCAGGCTGGCTATCAGCCTGTCATCCAGCAGCAGCATCCACACCCTGGCCATCCTCCTCGTGGGTTCATGCAGTCTGCCTTACCTCCCATCCTCCGCTAACCGAGATCCCGCTTACCCTTTCTCGTCAATCTCATTGTCTTCTCCAGGGCAAATGTCCGACAGCGACCTGCAGCAAGTGATGCAGTATCAGCGCTCCATCCATATGATCCCCCCCGGCCAGCACTTCTCTCCCCCTGCAGGTGTTTTCCCTGCAGGCTCGCCGCCTCATGGCCAGTTGCCGCTCTCCGCGTCCCCTCCCCCCCAGAGCCCTAATATGTATGACCCTCTCTCGCCCCCCATTTCCGGATCAGACACCTCCGCCGACGGCAACTACCATTCGCGGAACAGTAGCGCGACAGGCTCCCCCTCCTCCTCTCGCGCGAACAGCCTCGTACACCGCCATACCCTCCGCTACAATCCCACCCCATCACCTACGAGCTCCTCTGCCGGACGCCGGAGCCGCGGCCAATCAATTTCTGACGACGACGAGAATATGGGTGTAAACGTAGCCGAGAGTCTTGCGAACACGCGCAAGGAGGCGACGCGGCGGCAGCGAATCGAGGCGGAGCAGCGTCGGAGGGACGAGCTTCGGGACGGGTACGCGCGGTTGAAAGACGTGCTCCCGGTGTCGAACCAGAAGAGCAGCAAGGTCTCATTGCTCGAGCGAGGTGCGTTCCAGAACGGTGGCGTACACCTTGCACCCTTCTAATCGATGGCTCGCCACAGCGACGAACCACATTAGCAGCTTGGAGAAGACGAATCGCCAACTACAGCAGCGGTTGGCGCACTTGGAGTCAGAAGTGACCAGGCTCCGGTCTCTGAACGAGAAGATCTCCCTTGGGGTAAACAACACGCCCTCGCCAGGCGGGACGACCATGGAGACTCGACCGTTGTCTCCCCCGCCTGAGGGATCCCCCGCCCAGCATCAGCTCACGTCGGTCGCCGGCCAGGATCCACCCATCGCAGAGTCGAGCCCGTCCGCGTCGGAAAGCGGCTATTGACTCCTCTGCCTTTTGCTACATCTCCTGCTGCTCCCTGGACATTGCTCCCCCCTCCTCCACTTGTTTCATTATCACAATCCATTTTCTTATCGTCATTTAGTCTCCACTTGCTCATGTCTTGTCCCTCTCCCCCTGCATCTGCACCCTCCTCGCTCTGCTTGCAGCCGCATGCCGCCTCGGGAAAGTGCGGCACCGGTCGTCGAGGGGATTCGCACCATGCGGCGTCGTGTTGTTCGAAGCCGAAGATTCCGAGGCTCAAGGTTGGACTTGGGTTTGGGGCGCTGGGGATCGTGCACAGTGCCAGGCGCGCGCCGCATGACGATATCCACCCGTCTCCTCCCTCGACCGCCTGACCTCCCAGGAGAACCCTGTCGCTTGACGCCGCAGGCTGGTGCACTGCGAGACCGACTCGGCCCCCCGGACGTTTGGCTTCCCCCCATCCGACGGCGCTGGTGAGCTTGCCTCCCGCGCCCCGTTGATTGGCGGCCGAGCGTCCGGCGAGAGTCTCGTGTGCTACCTCGTCGACGCGCTTTGGACCCAGATAGAAGGGGCGTCGTGTTGGGCAGTTCGGTGCAGGAGCGCCACACGCTCCTACCGCAGCACTGACTGCACTCGCGCATACTGCGCCACGACGCCCATGCACCCACGCACAAGGACATTTTCCTAGTCTTGTAGAACGAAGAACCGCTACGTTACCGGCCGAAATCGCCTCTTTCATCCCATCTCGCCCACCTGCTCTCACACATCGCCACCATCCTCGCGCCCCCGCACTCACATCTCCTGCTTGTTGCGTACCTACCTACCTACCTCCCCCTTGCTCTCCTCCTCTCTCAGCGCTGTACTATATCATATGGGCTCTGGAACGCGACGGCCAGAATCACGAAGGATACGACTCGACGACGACTCCACACGACACCTCTTCCACCCCCTCCCCCGAAGAGCAGCCCACGAACCGCACTGCTGACCATTCCGGCCTCTTGGGATCCGACCGACGACGACTTGCATTTGGTGAAGGGATAGATGGGAGGCTGCCTGCCCTCTCGATGGGGTGCGGGCCGTGTTATGACAGTTTGTGGTTGACGGGCACGCTTCGCGGCGGCGCCGTTGTCCACGGAAAGAGAATGCAAGTCTTGTATCCCTAGGAGTACGTAGGTAGTTCGGTTTGTGGGTTGCGCAATGCGAAAGTCTTGTATTCTTCACACTGTTCCGTCCAAGCTGTCCAAGCTCCGTTGCCAGTACCGGCACACGATCCCGCACAAGTATACCTAGTTAGGGACTTGTTCCACTCATTCGACCTCACAGGGGCACTTCGTAGAGTAGTTGTTGGACTCCCGGATTTGGTGTCTATTCAGCGGCCTGGATAGGCTTCGATCCAATAAGTACAAAGGGCACCAACATCACGTCCAAACGTAGTTTCCCCCCGGCGGGACCGTCGTAGCCTTCCCGCTCACCGGTAGTCGCAACACTCCCCCGCAGAGCCCGCCCTGCCGCCGACACGAGCCACAGCCCCTCTCCCCTGAACCCCCTCAAAGCCTCATGTCTCAACAGATATTCGAGGATCAAACACGAGGCACGCCTACCAACGCGGCCGCATTACGGAAAGCGGGCACGCGCAGACACCAGCAGCAGCCCCCACCGGCGCAGCGCGTCACCCCGCGGACTCGCCCACGCCCATTCACTCGCGCGCCGTCCCTGGCGCACTTCCCCGGCGCGAAGCGGCGGCAATCGCCTTCGACCCTCGAGGAATCGGGATCCGCCACTGCCCGTGAACCTTGCGGGCCCGACGGGTCGCGACGGAGGGGACGTCGCTGGCCGCAGAAGCGCAGCAACGTCATCGGTGCCCGTGCGCAGATGACCGGGGTGCCGCCTCGAGGCACGGCGCGCAGGAATGCGGGATGCCCGCGTACGGGCAAAGCGGCTCGGGGCGGCGGACCCAGCGGCCGTGGGAGGTGCCTGTGCGGCGAGCAGGAACGCGGCGTCGCGTCGCGGGGGGCGGGAGGGCAAGGTTTCATCTCGCGTTTAGCACTCTGCGCTTCGGGGGGTGCTTCTGAGCGAGCAGAAGACGGGCGTGCGCGCGTCATCCCGCGTTCTGTGCAGCTGCGCATCTACACATCTGCGCAGAGCGGAGTAGTTGCGCGAATATCGCGGGCGTGAACGTGTGTGTGTGCGCGTACCGCGGGTTGGCATGTCTAGCTGTGTGTTAACGCCGCGGACGACGGCGAGGACGGCCGTCGCTTGGGGGTTGCAAAGAGGAGTGTCGCACACGTCCGCTGCCGCGTGTGCTCGGCCGGAAAGACCGTCGCGCGGCGACGCCGTCTCGATGATTCGATGCCGGCATTTGTATATTGTACAGCGACGGGTTATGCGGAGAGCGACGGGGCAGGGGTTCGAGGAGGAGGACCGCCGGATCGCCCATGGTTGACGTGGGCTCTCTGCGGCGGTCGGCCTGGCCTCGAGGTGCGCAGGCCACCCTTTCTTGACCCGGGGGGTGCGCACGGCCGTATTCGGATGATGGGCACCACCCTGGATAGTAGGGCGGATCTGCTTGCGCGTGTGGTTGCGGCTCGCGCATGACGTGGTCGTCGTAGGTAAGAGCAATGGTCTGGAGTGCCTGCTTGACTCGAAGGGGCCGGAAGAACATACCCTCGATTCGCTGTGCGAGTGGTCCATTGACTCGGATCGCTGACGTTCTTGGACGAAGCTTCGCAGGGGTGAGATCTGAACCTTCCTGATGCTGGAGATAAGTGCTCTTCGCGCGCGGGGGTGCCTACTAAGCCCGAAGGGAGTACGTGAGTCGGTGTGAGTCCGCGGCGTAGCAAGGGGCGGTCAAGGCGACTGCGTGTGGCAGCAGCGGAAGAGGAGTACCGCGCACAAGGTCTGTACGGTCCCCAGAAAGTTAGACCGGAAAAGCGATGATCCCGCTGAGACTGCCAGCAACGTCGAGTGTGAGGCCTGACGGAGCGTGATATCTGAGAATGATGTCAGCATAATAATATACGTACGAGGAACCAAGGACAACTAGACCGACCGCTGCGCAAAAATCCACATAGCCTGGTTTGAACTAGGCAGCAATGCTTACTACCTCCGAACACGCACGACGAGCCCTCCAGTGTTGAGCAACCCGGGTTGGGCGCCGACGAGCATGACTCGTAATATGATGCACGAGGCAGCCGGTAGGCAGCTTTAACCAGAACAAGTAACTCGGGCGTCGGCGTACGGAGGCTGGGTCAACTTCAGGGGTACGGTTGTGAGCCTCCCAGATACCTAGCCTAGATTCCCACTAGCTGGAGGCTTCCAGAACTGGCAGCGGCTGTAAAGAGGCAGTAACAGGAAGAGAACTGCGGGTGCTGTATTTGTCAAACGAGTCTGCTTTGCGCAACTGCCGTTCGGGATAAACGGGGACGGAAGAGCAACAACCATGTTCGAGGGACAGAGTTCATTCGCACACGTACTCGCGCCGTCCCGCCGACGCCGACCTGCTCCCTGTGACCATCTGGGACCGACCAGCCGGGCACTGGCCATCGCAGAGGGCGAGCGTCGCTGACAGTACCGTGCGCCTCATGTCGTCGACTCGGCGATCAAACGTCTTCCACATGCCTGCGGAACCATCATACCCGCGACCACGCTCACACCGACAAGGAGAGGGGGCACCAAGTAAGCCCGATGTCACGACCAGGCGCTTTAGGCGCAGACGGACCTCGGCGGAGTAAAGCCTATCCTCGTCTGAAAGCCACTTCACAGACGAGCCACAAAAATGAGCGACTCACCGGGCGCGGATGCACAAGGAGTCGCAGGGTGCGGTCGCCAAAGTTTACGGCACCCCGGCGAGAGAGAACCGCACGATGCTACTTGGATTCGTCGGCGGCGCAGTAGGTGGATGGTGGACCCTTCTTAACCCCGGACGAAGTAAAAGTCCTCGTGAGATGCCTCCATAGGGGCTACGAGCAGCACTGTCCGAAAGGATTGCGTGTGCGAATTGAGAGTACGGCCGCCATCGATGGAGTGTATGTCGTCGACATGTGCAATGGCGCATGGGTTCGCGGGTGCGTGTTTCTGTCCGATCTGGTGAGAAAGCGAGTACGAAGATGAAGGAACAGAAGGCGCTGAGAAGAGAAGAAGGAGCCGCATGAGAAGGGGCGCGAACATCTCGTTGGATCAAGAGCGGGGGAGTCGCGGGACATATGTGGATGACGATCAACGTCGTGGCGTGAGCAGCACCGTCGTACACTCGACCAGCAGGGCCCAGACAGGTGAAGCAAGGCCTGCGGGATCGCACCCGCTCTGTCGCATCCACCGATCTTGCGCATGGGAAGTCCAGGAGTGTCGGACCGGACGGGGTCTGGTGGAAGTTCGAAAGAAGGCTGTAATTCCGGAAATGAGAAAGGCGTGTTGCCGAGGAATGTCACCGGATTGCAGCCCTGGCATCTATCGTTGTAATGACCGTTCATTACTCGAGGATATGTGCTTGTGGACAGACGTCGCGAAGCGAAGGCTTGAAGTCGAAGAGCGGCGAGTGACATCGCACGAGAGATGAGGCCAGGGAGAGTAATGGCAGATACCGATACACACTGTAAAGCGTATCTTCAGCCCGTCCTGTGTAGCGGTAGGAGGCGAGATTAACGTACCGCGCGGGGCCTCCGTGCGAGCGAGGAGTAGACAGAAGTCTGTGTATCGCTCAGGTGATCTTCGAGCACGTCCACAGTTCGCGAGGCGCTTGCGAATGACCACAGAACAGAACGCCCATATGGCCCAGATCGCTGGACCTGGGGCCCATATGCTGTCCGCAGGCAGAAGTTTCCTGGGTCGGGAAAGCATCCAGGTGCGAGTCCCAAACTATATGACAAGGCCCGAGGTTCTCGCTGGCGCGCAGGTGGCATGATGATCCTGGCCGGGTGCAGTTGAGCTCTGAAAAAAGCCAGTCACATTAACGACGCAAAGTTCCATGGCAAGGGTCGCGAGCTCCTCTGGCCCGCAGGATCGCCAGACATGAGTGCGAGAGCTTCAAATGGATCCGCGGCCAACCTCAGCCCACGGCCCGATCGACATCCTCGATCGCACGGTCACAGTCACGCTCAGGTCCGGGGTCCCAAAATGCCCAATTGGGGAGGTCTCGGGGCGTCACCCGTGATGTAAGCGTGACGGTCACGGCGTGGGGTGCGACGAAGAACGTGTCTCGCCGCCCCAGCTGCTCTTCGTCCCACCCGGCGTCGACGACGTCCGCCCTTCGTTCTTTGCTGCCAGCAGCGGCCTCTATACCCACCTCACACTATCTCTGAAGGACCTCAATCTCGCGAAACTCACCTAACAAGCTCACTAGGCATCGCTTCATCTCCCGGCGTCAAGATTCGCGCCGTCTTCAGGATTCAGTAACGAGTTCTCCCCAGGCCGCTCTTTGGTTTCCCTTGCAAACGATCATTAACGATGTGGTTCGTCTCTCGTACCTAAAATAACAGAGTTGCGGGCCGTACTCATCATAGGACGCGTTCTGAATATATATTCTAGGTGTGACAACTGCCTTCTCTTGCTCCCTCTGGTACGTATAATAGTCGGGGTCGTGGAAGCGCCGCTCTAACGGCGATGTTAATTTAGAGGGGTGGTGCTATTGCGTGGGGCGTCGTCATGTTTGTGAGCAAGCGTGCCCTTCACGAAGATGTGGAGCATAGATTTACTTTCGTTATGAATAGCTGTACAGTCTCGCGGGAGGCATCTTCCTATTGAACTGGGGCCAGTACCTGTTCTTCGTGTTCCCAGAATGGTGAGCGATACCTTTTGCGTCTGCGCACAATCTGACCACGACGATTCGTTCTATCTTGCAGGCAGATCTACGGCGGTGTGGGCATTGGTGTAGCGGTGGCTGCTGCGCTTTCTATCCTCGCGCTCTCTAACGTGAGTGCTCCGCAATTTCTCCCCCACTTTCTCCGGCCCTCGCAGCGGGGGTCGATCGGTATGCTGTCACGATCGGTTCGGACCTGTGTGTTAACTCCTTGGTGGCATTTGTTTACAGCGATCGTACATTTGGATACGCGTCTGCAAGTTCATCTGGCCATTCATTATCGTGCTCTGCGCCGTCCGGGCCATCATCATGATCGTCGAACTCCAACGAGGGTGAGTCCCACCAAATTCGTCTTCAGGGTTTTGCCCTCCTTTGTGCCGTCACACCACCAGCTCCTCTAGTTTCACATTCATAACCCACCCCTTCACGCAAATTTTGCCGACTCCTACACCTTCTCCATCAGCAGGGTGGCGTTGTGTGTTACCACGAGTTGTTTGTCCATCTTTTCTTGCTGCGTGGTTAGCACCGCGTGTTTCTTTCTTCGAGGCGTGACAGGCTCCAGGCGTCCTGGATTATCCTGGGCTCCATTATGTTCCGTCCGCACGCGTGGCTTTGCATCCCCGCGATCATCAGCTACCCCGCTTCAAGTGTCGCTCCGCTTGTGATAGGAACCTAATTCCTTACTTCAGGAAGGACAAGATCCAATGGGAGTGCGCGAATGGCGGCCAGCTATGGTCAGAGTCGGCTGCGGCAGGATACGGCGGAACGTCGTCGTTCCCGGCCGGTTTCTGTACGACCGGATTCTCGAGTCTCAATGCCGCATTCATCGTTGGACTCGTGGTAGACCTGGCATTCCAGGTACGTGCTCCGGTCATATCGCCGCATAGCTTTCACTCGGACTGACCATGGGACGACGTGCTGTGTCGTGTGACTGCAGATGTACATGTTCTTCATGGTCTGGCGCTTCCAGAAGAGGCTCGAGCATTACTCGAACATGAAGGGTCCGTTCTATGGCGGTGAGTATTCACGTTGTGCCGTTGCGCACTACACGCGTCGCTTGTCAGCGTCCGTATCGACCCGCAAGGATCTTTTTCTTGCCTCGAGGACGGAGCGAGCGTGCGCGTGGTGCACCCAAGTTGTGGGATGGTAGACGCTAACCGAAACTTTGTTCTTCGGGTGCAGGATATTACAATGCCTAAGCCGCTGCCCGATCGTCGAGCGGCGCTCGGTCGCTATAGTCGTGGCCCTTCCTTCGCGTCTCTGAAGCCTCCTGGACAGTTCCGTTCCATTCGTTCCGGTGCCCACCTTCGCTTGCGCTTACGATCTGCTAATTCTCACATCCTCCCCCCTGACCCCATGCGGACATGTGAGCGGTGCTGTCGCTCGGACGGCTCGCTTGCACGGCTGCTGCTTTGCTTCCTCCGCGTCTTGTGGACGTTCCATCGCGTCTCCCCGTGTTCCCTCGCGTCTCCTGCTTCCCTTTTCCCGGCCTGTTGTTATCCTGTCCTGTTGTCTCGATATCTCGCCTCTCGGCACCTCACGACCGCTCACGACTTACGATCTCTGGGTCCGTACTTACGTACCGGGCCTGCTCACGACTACTGACTTATTCCTATACCGCTGATGATCAACCTTTGCAATATATCCGATACTCGTACTATGCTCTTTTCTGACATGCGGGCGCGTGTGGCACCGCGGAACGCCGGGCCAAAGCTTGTCAAACCGGCGTCAGGAACAAGCTGGGCTGTGGGGTCTTGTGCTGATTGAGGCGGTATGCTTGTGCGCGCGTACGCGGGCTGTCACACTGGGTCGCGCAGCGGGCGCTCGCTGGGCAGGCAAACGCCGGGGAAGCAGCTAATACTAGATGTGTCTCGCGCGGGCGCGCGCAAATACACGGGCGCTCGGCGGACAAGGTTCGCGTTTGGGTAAGCCTGGGCAGCAATAGGCAGGATGTGAGAAGAACGGGTGCGTCTGGTGACGCGGGGAGGGGAAGGGACGCGCAGGCGGTGGGTGTGCTCGCCGGGGAATGGTCCGTGCCGGTGTGAACGCGCCGGAGAGAAGGGCAGGGGGCGCGTTCTGCGGGGACCGGGCTGCGCTGTTTCGAGATACGGCGGTGGGGACACGTACATCCTTACGACGAGCGAGCTGGGGACGGGACGGGGCTGATGGCATTCGGAGGACGTGTACGTATAGACCACAACAACCGGTGCGTACACTAGCCCTGGCTGGAGAGGCGGTGGGCGGCGGAGTGGGAAGCGGACGAGACGGGCTGGGATGGGACCGCGAGATCGGGTGCGGGCGCGAGCGAGCACATAATGGAGGGAAGGGGAAATGGATGATCGGAGAGGTGTGACGGGCGAGCGAGAAGCTGCGCAGCGCGACGGAGGACGCGGGGACGCGGTAAGCGGATAGCGCAGGCTGGGACGGAGGCTGGGGGGATCGGGAGGGGCAATGTCGGAGAGACTGGGGGCTCGAGGGCAGGCCTAGGAAAAGAGGAAATGAAAGGAACGTTGTGGGCGCTGGGTTTGGTTTGTCGGACATGAGGCAGCCGGTTGAGGGGGTGGTGGCGGACGGAGTGGGAGGGCTCGAGGGGAGATGCCCGAGATCGTCTGGATTGGGACAAGGAGGGCAGACCGGCCCACCGGGAGCTGATGCGGGTGATAAGCCAGCGGGAAGTTTAATGGGAGGAATATGGGAGGACGCGAGCTGGAAGGGGAACAACGCCAGAAGGGGCGCGGGGGCGAGTGGATGGAGAGGTCGCTGGGGGCAGGCGGCAGGAGAGAGGTGCGAGGCCGGAGACGGAGGACGGAGGATGCGAGTGACAGAGTGCTCGGGCTCTCGGAGGACGCTGGAGACGCTACGAGAGACGGACGATGGAATCTGCGAATGGACGCCGCGGAAGTAATTCATTAGAGTTTGCGTGACGGGCGTGACGGGAGGCCGCGACACGAGGTGATGGGAGGAGAGGCGCAGGCGGGCGTCTAAGAGGGAGAAGCAGGACGCTCCGCTGCCCAGGGCTCCCGCCTGCCCTCGCCTATATAGCCCTCCTCCCATTCCCCCCTTCTCCCCCATCCTCCTCCGCCATCCCCGCCGGGTGCCCTCCTCCGACTCCGTCGTCGCCAGTTGTACGTCCGTCTGCCCTAGCTCTCCTTTCCTTCGCTGACCTCCCCCCCCAGTTCCTGCTTCTTTCCGTCTCTTTTTAATAGCACGTCCCTCACGAACAGTCTTCCTTGTGATACTCTTTCTCCCGCACTACGCCCTCTGCTCTCATCTCGCTGCCCGCCATCATGGAGACCGCCGCACACATCGACCAGGTCCTCGACCACGCCACCAAGAGCTCCGATTACATCGATTCTGCTGCCCCCAACTACTACGACCCCCTCAATGGGCTCGACTACCTGCAGTACCCGCACTCCCCTTTCAGCGTCTCCATGGGTCGTGAGTATTCCCGTCGTCCTTCGCACGCGCCGCCCAATTCTTACTTCGGGTTCCCAGTCCCCAACACCGCGTCCCCTCGCATGGGCTTCAACTCACTCAACCTCTCCGGTGGCATGGGCGAGTACACGTACTCGTCCAGTGGCAACTACAGCACTAGCTCGCCCGCGCGCCCCTTCACCCCCACGGGCATTTACCCCGGCGCGCTCTCCAACCTCTCCACCGGCGAGCTGTCTTCCGACAGTGTCGGTTCGAGCCGGAGCCGTCGCGGTAGCGGCAGCCACTCCCCGGGCCCCGTTGTGCCTCCTGGTTCGCTTGCGGCCATCCCCCGCTCGCACCGCTTCAACCCCCTCGGCGCTGCCGCGATTAGCCGTTCGTCGGCTCGCCAGCAGCAGCAGAAGAAGCGCTCCAAGGCCTCGGACGAGTTCGCTAGCGACGATGACGACGACTTCAACCCGATGCCCTCCAATGCCGCCAACAACGACATGCGTCGTGAGGAGATCCGCCGCCAGCGGATCGAGTCCGAGCAGCGGAGGCGGGATGAGCTCCGTGACGGCTACCGCCGCCTCAAGGACGCTCTCCCGGTATCGAACCAGAAGTCGAGCAAGGTCTCCTTGTTGGATCGGGGTAAGTGTGGTGTTTTCTCCATGGCCCATCCATGCTGATGTGTTTGTTCTTTTCCAGCCACCACGCACATTCGTTACCTTGAGATGACCCAGCAGCAGTTGCAGACGCGGCTCCAGCAGGCTGAGGCCGAGACCGCGCACCTCCGCCATGTGAACGAGGCCCTCATGCTTGGCACCGCTGAGCAACGTCACGCCGCGGCGGCTTCTGCCGTCGCCGCTGCTCACCAAGTCGCCGCTTCGGCCGGCCAGAGCTTCAACTGAGCACCCACGCGCCCTCGCCTCAAAAGCTCGTCTCGCGCGTCTGGACGCGCCGAGCCACGCCTGCCCTGTATTATTGTATCACGACTGTATCAAGACCCCGCACGAGACTGGATTCCCTGCCAGGACGCAGTGGAAGCTGACGATCACACGGACTATCACACATTCCCCTTTACACATTTTTATTCACTTCATTACACCCGGCACTTTTCATCCCCGCGCTCCCCCCACCCCCTCTTCCCCCTTGTCCCCCACCTTCGGGTGGTGCTCACGCTACGGGTCGAGCAAGGTCGCCCCCGAGCTCCCCGGAACGCTTCGCAGCTGCGCCGCGCGGTCATGTCGTCCCTGCCGGGCGGCGTGCACTGGAGAACACCGAACGAGAACACCCTTGATAATGGCGCCTACGGAACGGCTTGAAGCAGGAGCGCCGACACGACACGACACAAGACCCGTAGGATCAGACTTGAGGCGCGCGCGTCCTCAGCGACGCGCGCTGCCTCGTCCCCTGCGCGCACTTCTTGTTTTTCACACCCACACGGTATTGTCGTACGTCGACCCTTCCCCGCTCGCCTTCCCAGTCCCGTCTTGTGCACGCCGCGGCTGATGGCGACGACCACTTAACTGTGGTTCCGTGCCTCGCCGCCGCATATGTGTACGCCGACACACTGGCATTGAGACCCTCGTCCGCGCTCTCATCGTTCCCTTCCCATCTCGGATCAGCCCCCTCACTCCTCCCTCCCGCTGCGGCACCTCCCCATCTATGCCCGTATGACCTCTTCGTGTGCGTGCGCGTACCGGTAGCGCCTGATCACCGCCACTGGAACGTGCTGCACGATGTCTTGCCCCGCTTCTCCATCTATTCCTATTCCCCCTGGTTCCTGGCACCATCGACGCGCCTGCGAGCTCCGGTTCAAGCTCGCGGCGCCCGCGCGCCAGCGACGCAGCGCACTTCCCGACAGCACGCGCTCGCGCACGGCGCGCCTAGCCAGGGCTGGAAGACATGGCGAGGCGCGGGCCTCACTCGACGTGGATACGCATCCTTCCCCCCGGACCAGCCGCCCATTGCTACGAACGACCACACGTGCCCGAGCCGACGCTCGATGCCGCCTCACGGCTTCCGCCTGCCCGAAGCTTGCGACTCCTCGCTGCCCCGAACGCTCCGTCCTGTCCGCCCGTCCGTGCTGGCTGCGCGCGTGCTAGTTCACGCCCCCCCTGCCGACGTTGTGCGAGTGCGGTGATGTTCGAGCGCGTGCGGTGAGTTGTAGTTGTGGGCTATGGTGCCGGTGGTGAGCGCCCTGCGTGCACCTGCTTGCGGGTGTGTGCGGGGCCCGCCTGTGCGGCGGTGCTCCTGCCGTCTCCTGCTCACGGTACAACGGTCTGTTCATATGGTTCCGATGCTCCCCCGCATTTCCGATGCCCGCCCTATGCCCCAGATACGTCGCCCCTCCCCGCCGTCCGCTGTAGTGTGCAGGGTGGAGGTCCCGGTGCGCGGCGAGGCTACAGTGCGCGCATGCGCGCGCTGTCTAGCACGTCCTCGCTGCCCCCCGACCCGCCTTCGCATGCTTCCCGTCCCACCCCCGTCGCTGTTGCTGTCGTCGCATCGCTCCTCGCCGCTGCTTTCTCCGTCGCCGCATGGTCGCGCGTGTCGGTCGCGCTCCCCCCGCTCCCGATCGCCTCCCCTGTCCTGCTCTGCACGCAGTAGTTAGTAGTCGATGTCTCACGCATATCACGTTATTCACGCTATTCATGACTGGACCTCGTTGGTGTGATTTTCTCGGTGTGAGCGCTGCGAGTAAGTACGATTCTTTACAGGAGGGTCTACTAGGCGCCTGCTCGAAACCCTGATGGGCTTGGGAGTCCTTCGAGAGTCCTTGTACGGAATATCTGACCGACGTTCGACGGGCCCGGTACAGGAATATTGACCCAAAGATAACAAATGCCACCGGCCCCGATGGACTAGTGACGGAGAGTGACGTAGGGTGCGGGGTACCTGGCGAGCCATTCCGAGGAACGATTTGTGTACAAAGGGATCGGCGCCGCGCGCGCAGATCCTCGTCTCGCGTCTCGCGTCTTTCGTCTCTCTTCCCCAAACCCTCTCCACGCACCCGCACCCCACGAACACGCCCACGATGAGCGACGCCGCGACGATCCGCAAGCAGCTCAGGATCAAGTCCGGATCGGCCAAACGGTGCGCGCGCGCACGAGATCCGGCCCATCGCGGTGTGTGTACTGTAACTGACAGGATTTTGCGCGGGCAGGCTGTTCAAGGAGCATCGGCTGTACCAGAAGGAGGAGGAGGAGCTGAAGCGCAAGCTCGACAAGCACATCGCGGAGAACGCGGATAACTGGGATATCGGGAACACGGTATGTACAGTGCATCCTGCGCGTACGCGCTGCTGCTCCTTTCCCCTTTTCCCCTCCACGCCCTGGCCCAAATCTGCCTCGCGTTTGTCGGTGGGATGCGTGTTTCTGACGTCGGATTTACAGAGGCGCATGATGGAGGAGTCTGGCAAGATGATCGTCGACTCGTCCGAGCGGCTGGGCGTCGTTGCGCAGGCGCTGCGCGAGCTTGTGGTGCGTCTTTTTCGCGCTTCTGTGTCGGATAGGACGCGTCGTACTAACGGATTTGCTAGATCGCCGCGGAGAAGGACCCCGCGCTTGCGGAGGACGAGGAGTTGGCGAAGGCGAGAGAGGTTCTGGAGGAAGTCAGCGTCTGAAGCGAGGAAGGGAACGCGCAGAAGAACCTATAGTAGTAGACCAGAGAGACGACTTACTGTACCTGTACTCTTGCGCATGCGAACGATATTCGCTCGACTGCTGTACCTCACGACTTCATCGATCCCGCCGCCTCCGCTTGCTCGCGGTCCCGCGCCTCCTTGATCCTAGTGAGCGCGTTGAGGATGCCCTTCCACGCGTCGCGCTCTACGCGCTCTTCCTGCAGCCCGCGCTCGCCTCTGGCGGCGCCGTCGGCATCCGCAGAAGGCAGACCGACGCCGAGCGGGGGCGGTATGAAGTTTGGTGGGGGCGCATTAATTGCAGACGGCGCGATGCGCGACTGGCGGATATGTGCCAGAGACGACCGGATGGCAATGTGTATCGCCTGCAGCCACAAGGTTAGGGCTGTTGCCCAAAAATCATATGCAAAAGACAGCACGCACGTCGAGGCGTCGAAAGTACTCGTTCGCGACGTCCACGAACTTCTCCGAGCGCTCCCCGCCTTGCGGCAGGTCGTCCTCCGGCCCGTCCGTCTGGGGCAGCGAGAGCAGCGCCATGGAGGACGCCGCGAGGGACAGCAGCCGGCTGATGTCCTGCAGGCATACGCATGTTCAGCACGCGTCCTTCGCTCGGCAGGGGAGAATGAGGCTGTGGGCGTGTCTGAGACTGACCTTCTCGACCTCCCCGAGGGCGTATATCTGCCGCGCAGTGCGACTGGACATCCAGATCGGGTCCACCTCCTGTTCGCTAAACGGGCCGCGATCTTGCGAGCCGCTCGCGGGCATTGCGTTGCTGGTCGCCATCACAGTATCGAAGGGCAAAGGGTAGCACGGGGATGCGACAGGCTCAGGGTCGGGAGGCGAAGCTTGGTGGAGGAGTGAACGGAGGAGAGGCACGGAGGAGAGGCAGGCGGCCGTGGCCACAACGTGCCCAAGGCGCGGGATGGAACACCGGCCCGACCTCCGCTCACTATGTTCAAAGTCGCCGCGCTATAGCCGTTTGCCAGCCTCGCCACCCTCTTTGACTTTGAGCGGCCGTAGTCTGAGAATAATCAGCGCACGACATCACTTGTTACACACGCGTTCTATAGCAACGATACAACATGTATTGATTGTACAATCAGCGCCATTTGTTCTCTACAATTCTTCCTGCATTTGCGGCGTTGTTCAAGCGACTTCTCCTGTCATTTAGTAGTTGTCCTCCTCGCGATGGTGCCTTCCATGACCGCCGTGGTGACGGCGGGGCTCCTCTTCGCCGTCGCCGAGGGACAGGCCCTGGACCCCGTACGTCTCGTCGGAGCCGCCGTACCCGCCCTCCTGCCCGCCCCTGCGCTCGCCCTCACCACCGTAGCCTCCACGGTTGCCACCGCCATAGCCGCCCTCCTCGCCTCCTCCGTAGCCTCCACCGCTGGGTTGGTTGTAGGCCGGCGCATATCCGCTCCCGAAGCCCTCGCGCTCGCCCCCACCGTTGCCACCGCCGTACCCTTCCTCACGGCGGCCATAGCCGCCGGAGCCCCCGTACTCCTCGCGAGGAGGGGGCGGCGGAGCCTCGTACTCGCTCGCGCGGTGCCCGCCGCCGTATTCTCCGCGGCCCGAGCTTTCCTCGCCATAGCCTCCACCGCCTCCACCGTGGTGGCGGCGGGGACGCTCTTCTTCGGCAGCCTCTCCGTAGCTAGGACGCGCCGAGCCGTAGGACTCCTCCTCTTGCCTGCGTTGACCGCCGCCGTAGCCGGCCGCGGTACTGTTGTAGGTAGTCTCTGAGCTGCCGTAGGTACGTTCTTCAGAGCGGCCATAGCTAGACTCGGTGGGTCTCTCGTATGAGGGTTCGGTGCGTCCCCCGTACGCGGGCTCGGTGCGGCCTCCGTACGCGGGCTCGGCACGGCGCCCGTAGGAGGTTTCATTCCCGCCGTAAGATGACTGTTCGCGCCCTCCGTAGGAAGACTCGTCCCGGCCACCGTAAGTGGTCTCCTCTTGGCGGCCGTAGGACGAAGTCTCCTGACGGCCATACGAGGACTCTTCTTCCTGGCGACGACCAGAGCTCTCGTGGTGCTTCTTGTGGTGTTCACGGCGCGGCTCCTCCGACTCGCCGTAGGTTGTGCGCCTCGGCTCATCGTTGCCTCCTGCGGTAAACGGGGTGATTAGCTGCATTTGAGTGAACACCGCCATCGACAGGACTCACCACCGTAGGAAGGTGCAGAAGAACCATAGCTGTCCCCGGATTGACCATACGTACTGGTCTGCGAGGCACCATAGCCACCGGAGGCTCCGCCCGACGTGCCATATCCTCCGGAAGATGCCTGCGAAGAGCCGTAGCCCGTGTTCTGGGCGCCGTACTGACCGCCGCCAGAGCTTTGGTTGACGCGACCGCCGTAAATCTGGTTTGAGCTAGTCATATCGTCGTCTGAACCCTTGCGCTTGTTCTTTCCATTACGGACACTATCCTGTGAATCGCCCAAACTGCTTAACGGGCAACTTTGGATGCACTAAGTAGGTGCCGTGCTTACCTTCGAGAGTGCTCGGATAGTCTCGTCCACATCCTCAAGGCTGGTGACCCAGTTCTCCAAGCATTGGAACATCTCCTGTTGGATGCGGGAGCGTCCAGTAGCATAGTACGGGTGGTGGAACGCCTCGAGGATCTAAAATCGACGTTGCATGTGAAAAGTGGATCTTGCGCGGGGGGCGAAAGTACTACGCACCTCGTCGATGACGCGATCAGGGTCAACGCTGTCATTGAACCAGGCCTGTATCACATTATCAGCTGACGTTGTTACAACAATGTCTAAGACATACGTTAACAAGCAGCTTCACGCTGTATTGCACGACGACCAGCGCGATTTTGCCGGCCGGCTCGTTCAGGATGAGTGCGAAGTGATCCTGTGGTAGAGTGAGTGCCAGCACGAGATACACGGAGATAATGAAAATAACCTTCGATAACAGACTGTGGGAAGGGTCGGACGCGTTGGCATCGTCGAAGACCTTGATATAAAGAGTGAGCGACTTGACAGACCAATGCTCTGATGAGCCTTACCTGGTACTGGTCGTCGGAGTCGATGACAGCCTTGCTACCCTCCGACAGGACGTCGGTGACCTGCTTCAGGATCGGCTACATACAAAGGACATCGTGAGTGACCGTCCATAGGGAATCTATTCTGCCACCTACGGAGAGGTAAGGGGCCAACACGGTGTACACGACTATTACAGGTGAGGAGGGTAAGAAGACGATTGAGGTCGTAAATGGGCTCACAAGCATTCAGCGCGTTGGTGAGACCGTCAATGAGGTCAGACAGCCCCGGAATCATGTCGATCTTGGCGATGATGTCCCTGAAGATGCCGTCGCGCCACTTCAGCAGCTGCCACAGCTGCTCGCGGACCTCCGGAGGTGCAACGTTGTTAGGGTCGAAGTTGTACGCCTTTGATTTCTCCTGCATAGAGTCGGCTTCGCCCATCTTATCGTCTGAGCCGCCGATGGGCAGCTTCTTCAAGATAGACTGCAGGTTTCCAAGACTGTTGTTGTCGCTTTGCGCCTGTATGCAAAGTTCAGTCGTCTAGCATTATAATCTCAAAGGGGCGTGTGGCTCACGTCGTCCATCTTCTTAGTGAGATCCACGACGCTGGCTTGACTCAAATGGCTGTTCAAATTAGATCAGACGGAGTGCTGTATGCATTTTAGATGGTCTGCGTACTCGGTTGCCTCACCCATCAGTGAGTGCAGGAAGTCTAGGTAGTGTGTAAATCAACGGTCAAGACCGGGGACGCTTGGGACATACCTGCGCTGCCGAACGTCCCGGTGACCAGAGGCTGAGTGCGGCCGTTAGGGGAGTCGATCGTGACTATACTGCAGCTTTAGTAACGCGCATACATTCTCATATAGTTGTTCCGAATACCATTGTCGCCGACGTGGCAGAAGACATCGTTGTGTCCAAGCTTGCGGAGCGCGATCTCGCACCAGTTGCTATGCGCGAGCAGATCCTCCATGGTATGGAGACCGGTGCCCATGAGGCGGTAAGCCTCCCAGAGGTCGGCACCTTCGCGGCCCTTGGCACGCCTGCCGTTCTCGATGCAGCCACGGAACACACGGCGAATGAGAGCGGTCGAAGTATCCCATCCTTGGTTCTCGGTTGCCATGTACTTCTACACTCGACAATTGTCAGTGACCCCTCAGTGATGATTCAGTACTTGATTCGTACTAACTTTCATTCCGGTTCGCTCATCAATTTCAAGCTCCTCGGGGTTGACGGGAGGGCGCAGCTTTGGGTGGAACTGACGAGCATCGCCTTCTTTTTCGGCGTAACCTCTGGTAAGCGAGACAAACGTTAGCAGTACATTAACGTGCCAGATGTTCAGATGTACTTCGGGTTGTCGATGTGCTCGGTGGGAAGGTAGACGCCAAGACGGTCGGGGGTTACCTCGAACTCGTCGGTGGCGAAACCGAAGGTCTTGGATACACGGATATCAGCGGGATCGACCCGGTCAAACGGAGGAGGGACGCACCAAGAAACCAAGGACAGAGACGATGAGAACAAGCGTGTCTGCAGAGAGTTTGCTCAGACCCGCAATGTCCATGGCCTATGTATGATGTCAGTATTTATAATTAGAGATCGGGAGGGCGCCAATTAACTACGTACCTGGGAGTAGTCTCGCAGCCAGTTGCCCTGAACAACCAGTCAAATTCAGCCGAATGCTATGCAGCACTAGGATCGTTGTGGGTCCTCACAAAATAGACACGCTTGACATCCTCCTTGGTGAACTTCGAGCCGCTGCTGCCAGAGGCGGCACCTAGGACCGACGCCGCGATACCGAGGAGGCCTCCGCCGCCGCCGACATGTCCGACGCTCTTCGCGAGCTCGGTGAGGATGTCCTCGATGTCGCCGTGGCGGAAGGCCTTGCCTGGACGCGCAGATTCCAATATTAGTCTGCACGATCTGTCGAGATTGGAGGATGGCGTAGCCGCTCACCGTTCAGGTACGCAAAGTCGGGGATATCACCTGCTCCGAACGCGTAGGTCTCGGCTGGAAGTAACACGAGGATCACAGTGAGGACCAGCAAGGTGGTCGTGAGTGAATGCATGATCGATGTGGTGGTGGTGGAAAGAGAAGAGGAGGTTGCCCTTGACCGCCGCGCAGTAGCTATGGCGTTGAGCGAATGCCAAGACCATGTACTCGCCTCGATCGGTGCATCTTGATAGTGACATCATACTCGCCCAGCAACGCCCGTAAGTAGTCGTTGCAACAACTTGTAAACCTCGTTACCACTGCAAGTGTGGCACTAGAACAGGGTTATTATAGATTGTACAAAGCACATAGACGACTATAGCGATTGCAGCACACAACATGACAGACAGCCGAGTCCATATAATCATAGCAAACAGCACCGACCATCCCGCTCAACCCAGCTTCACCTTCTTGGCCGGCTGCGGCGTCCCCTTCTCACCCCCCTTTCGCTTGCCGTTCGTCCCCCTGATCGGCGACAGCAGGTCGCGGTACCGGTTGCGCGTCTGCACAGCGAGCTGGCCGACCTCGGAATCCGCGCCATTGAACGTGATCGCGTTGTGAATCATCAGATCCAGATCAGCCTCGAATGCCTCCACGGAGTCGTACTTGTCCCCGTTGAGCTTCTGCTGGATCGTCCGCAGGTCGCGCGCGTCCTTCTTGGGTATGATGTCATGATACATGGGTATACCGAGGGCGACCGGGTCGACGGGCTCCCGGAAAATCCATGCACTACGTGGGTTCAAGGCATGAGGATGCGTCATCGCAGACGACGAAGAGGCAGGTACGCACACATGGTCGCTGGCCAGGGTCTTCATCAGACCTTGCAAACTCCGCTTCTCCGCGTAGGAGAGCTTCTTCTCCATTGCCCTAGCCCAGTCCTTCTTCCAGACCCTTTCGACCGTGTCGGCGCAAACATAGGGATAGGTGTGCTCAGGGTTAAACTTGCGGCAGTTGGAGAAGACCAGCTCTGCATCCCGCGCGAAATCCTCCATGGTCGAGTACTTGCCCTGCGTCAGCTTCGTGTTCATGGTGCCGAAGTCCATCGGCTCCTTGATCTCATCGAGATAGCTGTGAAACCAATGGTGAATAACGTCCAGACAATACCAGTAACATACTCACTCTGGGCAGCCGTCTTGTACTGGGTCGACGGGCCTCATGAAGATGAGTGCCTCGGGGACCTTCGCGAGCGTCTTCAAGATATCCCGGCATTTCTTCTCATTGATCGGCACGCTCAGTGCGGGTGCCTTCTTCGCCTTGCCGTTCGCAGGGGTGGCTGGACGGGGTGCCTCCTTCTCCTTCTCCTTGCCCTTCACAGACGAACGAGCGCTCACGACAGGCTCCGGAACCGGCGACCGCTTGGGCGGCTTCTCTCTCGACTTGTGCGCAGACACCCCATTCTTGGACGGTGCGGGGGACTCGACGTGCTTAGAAACGGGAGCTACGGGAGGAGGAACGGGTGCAGACGAAGAGCTAGGCACGCTCGACCGCTCCTTCTTCGCCGGTGTTGCGAGCGCGAGGATCTCGTCCTCCGTCGGGTCGGGCACCTTTCGCTTACCGATCACGAGCCTGGGGACGACCTTCGCCTTCTCGACTGGCGGTGCGGGAGGCGGAGCAGGTTTCTCGCGCTCGCGCTCCCTTGAACCGGAGCTGGATCCCTGCTGCTTGCGCCCCTGCTTCTTCTCCCTCTCGATGGCGATGACCTCTTCCAGGAGATCGAGGGAACCGTCGTCCTCGAAAGTAGGCACGGGTGCCGGGGCAGGGATACGAGTCGGCGGTGGTACCTCAGACAACTTGGGTTCCTTCGGCTTCTTGCCTTTCGGCTTCGGCGCAGGCTTGGAGGAAGCAGGCGACGGGGAATGCGATACACCATTGGTGGAACCTCCGCCAATCTTGAGCTTGATCAATGGAACGGATGACGCTGGGGCCGGGGTCGTTGCAGGGGACGGCTTCGACGGCGCAGGAGTAGAGGCAGGCGCGGAGAACTTGATGGAAGGAGTGGACTGCGGGACTGGCGTCGGCCTCTCCTGAGCAGCCTTGTTGGCAACTTCCAGAGTCTTGTTGATGCGCACCCACACTGCGACCGGCATTAGAGTTGAGCACACCAGCGGAAGAAGGCGCACTTACTCTTGTCGAAAAACGACTCCAACTCCAGAGTCTCGTTGTGAGCAAAGCTCCCCGGCATGTTGTACGTCTTCGCGTTGTTGGTCATAAGGCGGAAGTCCGCCTCGAATGCAAAGCGATCCTTGTACTGGCCCGACTCCAACTTCGCATTCATCGTGCTCATATCCATGGGGGCCTTGATAACGTCGAAGTAACTGCCCAACGCGTTAGTATGTGCCTAGTAAGCGATTACTTCAAGACACTTACTTTGGAGCTCGGTCGCGGACGGGGTCCACAGGCTGCAAGAATAGTGCAGCATGCTTGTTCGTCTGCAACTTCTTCAGTGCGGTCCTGCAAGCACGCAGATCGTGCACGCTCATCCCGCTGGACTGTGCCCGAGGTGCTGCTTTGCCCGTCTTCTTTTCCGGAGCCTTAGTAGGTACCTTCGGAACAGGGAACTCTTTCCGCCTCTCAGGACCAGGTGTGGCGCTACCTGGGGCACGAGCCGCTGAGACGTCAGACTGAGAATTGCCTGGGAGCAGCTTGAGCTTCGGAGGCATAGTAAAGGATGCAAGAGGGCTCTTGGGGGTCGGTCCGCCTGACTTGAGAGCACGGATGGGTTTGCTTGGAAGTTTGACTGGAGGTAGCGGCGGGGGAACCTCCGCAACGGGCGTCGGAGGAAGATGAATCGTGACCTTCGGCGCTGCCTCTTCGTTGCCACGGATCAAGAGATCCGCGAGCTTCAAGAGGCACCAGCGGACCTCGCTGTCCGTCTCCGGCGCACTATACGGCGCAGATTTAGTGGATACAAGAGGATGCCAAAGAGGGATATACGCACAGGGCGATGGGCATCAGGAACTCACGAATAGCCTCATTCTTACCCACTTCTCTGTCCTTCCGCAACCCCCTAATCATCATGTCCATCTCGCTCTTCCTGTTCTCCTTGACCTTCTCGCCGCCGTTGCCGTCCTCTTCGATCAATAGCGCATCCGTCTCCTTGGGTGTCTTTGTCTCGCCCATGGTGACCAGGAGTGCGAGGCTCTGGCACGCGCTCCGAGAGACGTGCCGCCGGATGATGCGAGAGGAGTCGTGCGTCATGACAGCGAGTACATACCGCATCATCTTCGGTACGTACCACTTCCCGAGGAAGAGGTAGTCGAACGCGGCGATACGGACTTGAGTGTAATTGCCCTCGCTGTATATACGTTAGCTTATTATCAGTTGGCAGCGCATGTATCCGTACCGAGTGAGCGGGAAGAATAAGCGGGAGTCATGTGGAACGAGGCCCGCAAGGGTGAGGAGCATGTGGAACTACAAGGCGTGAGTGAGAGTTCGGAATGGGTCCATACTGCGCTCACCTCGATGACGGCCACGGTGACGACGTTGTGGAAGGTCGGAATGAGCCTGTCCATACTGCGATATCGATCCACCTCCGATAGTGCCAATTTCAGCAACTCGACATCTTGTGGATCCTGGGACGGGCCGGTCTCGCTAGAGATGAACTCGCCGCGTTCTGGAGGAACTGCCGAGACGATCGCGTAGCCCAGTGCTGAGATGACAGTGCTGATGTACAACGCATCCGCGTACTACGTCGTATGATGAGTAGACAACTCACGAGTGGAGTAAGGTATACATACTGGATTTGTTGTGTTATCGTTGTACCGAAGTTGGTCTACAAGGAATTGCCGAATGACGGTGGGCGTCTTGCCGGTCTCAAACCGCACCTTCGCTATCGAGCGGAGGATGGCCTGCACCTCATATGAGGGTTTGTTGTAAGCGAATGTGATCTAGAACGCTTACCTTCCGTACAAAGTACTCGGCGATGTCGCTGAAGTCGTTGGGCCGAGGAACGTATGTGTGGCTAAAGAGATCCGCCTTCTGATCTTCGGGCTCATAGCAGTAGCGCAGGAACAACTTGAATAGGTGGAATAGACCGAGCCAATCGAGCTTCTGTGTCGCACACTGCAGAGCATATAAGAAGGCTGCCAGGGTGCGGGAGCTATCCATGTCACTTACATTCACCAGCGCTCCTGCTGCCTCGCAGCGAATACGATAGAAGTAATTGGACACCAGGATGGTCTTGGTGAGAGTACTCGAGATGATCGCGTTTGGCGACTTCGACAGAACAGCGATAGCCTGCACGGGAATTAGAGCGACGTGAAGGGGTGTAGAATTCACACACACCTCGTACTGGGCGACTACGTCTCGGTCGCGCTGGAGCTGTGACACCCACATGTAGTCCTTCTGGTCGAATGCAATCGCAGCGATCCACTCGAAGTCGGCGTCGATGCGGATCCACTCATACGTCTGCCCGGCCATGTTCTGCTCGTCCTCCTCACTCCAGTCCGCGACCTTCCAATTCTCTCGCTCCTGCTCGTTCTCCCAGATCTCGAGACCGAAGCCCATGTCCACCATGTCCATTGCCGCGGCTGCGTCTGCGTCGCCCTCCGCTGCAGCCTGTGCCGCAGCCTGACGAGCGAGATAGCGCTTCGTATTTCGGCGGACACGCTTGTACTTCGTGTTGAATGGTACCTCGTAACGTTTGAAGGGACTTCGAATATCCAAGACGTGCTCGTATGGTGTGCCGTCCGCCTCGTGGATACGAATCGTCATCTGGCCCTACACTCGGGTTCGTGATGTGTTTGAGGCAGTGAGCATAAAGAGGCACTTACTTCAAAGAAAGGCACGGGCTTCATCATGAGCTTCGCGATCTCGTTAGTCTCGTGAGCCTTGTAAGCCGGGGCGTCCTGGCGCATAGTGATCTCCACTGCCATCTTCTTCCGGTTGAACGAGGCAGAGAATCCAAACGTAGGACATCCGCTTCCGTAGATCCACTGCTCTGCGAACGAGCGAGGGTCGATACCACTGACCTTCCTACACATGCGGAGGAATGCGTGCGTCGACACAAGATTGTTCGCCATATCACCGGTGAGGGCAGACAGTAACAGCTTCGGGAGTACCCGCGAAAGACCAAGTGATGTGCCGGACTTCCCCAGTCGACGATCCAGAATATGAAGAACCAGGGGAGCCTTCAGATTGATGAACGGGAGGTTGGCGGCGTCAGGCGGCTCGAGTGTCTGAGGCTGGCATATTGGAGGCATCGAGCCGTTGTCGAGCTCGATAACGCGGTCCATGTCCTTCTTCAGCCGGAACCGGTACTCGTTGGTCCCGAACACTTTGCGAATGTAAAGCCCGGTGATGTAAAGCCCCAGCCCATTCACAAGCCAGGTGTCGGACCACATCTTCTGCTGGATGTTGACACCAATCCACTGGCAAGCAAGGGCGTGACTGAGGGCGTGTCGCGCCTCGTATACTTGGTCGATCGCATCTTCTCCGTGTAGCATGTCGACCGTGACGAGCGATAGAGTTGCCGCATCATACCGCTGAGTAGGAAGTTCCTCCACGAACACGAGCTTGTAGGAGCCAAAAGGATAGGAGCCGAATTCGGTAACGTAGAAGCTCATTGCCGAACGCATGAAGGAGACGGTGTTCATCAGATAGGACTCGTGACCGGGTAAGCAGAAGGCGGTCATGAGGGGCTGAGTGGTTCCAGAGGCATCTTCCGCTGCACTGAGATCGGCTGGGATGGTGTGAACATGGAACGGACCGGCTGCCCACGCGATGTGCTGGACGGAGGTGGCAACAGGCTGTGAGAAGAGGAATATGGTCTTGCTTGAGTTGTATGGGTGGGCGACCTTGAGTGTGAAGCATCAATGACAATTCGGGATCGTAATTGGTGGGCTCGCACCTGCTCCATCAACTCCCCGCTGCATACAACCACTGTGGGGTACTCATCAGTCTCCACGGCTTCGTCTTCATCATCTGAAGCAGCGTCGTGCTGTTCCAGCGACCGTGGAACTACAAATTCGAAGTCCCATGCACACTTCTCCCACAGATTGTCGATACAGGGGACCCAACATCGCGATGCGTCCGGTGACGACGGGATGGTGAAGACATGTGGCACGCGCTATAGTGACGGCAACATGGGCCATGCATTGATATGCAGAAAGACACAACTTGTACTCACCGTGGGGTACGCATCTGAGGGTAACACGAATTGAACTCCATCGGCAGGGTTCTTCAGACTATAGGAGATCGTGACTTCAATCTGCCTGTACTCAGTGACGGGATGAGTGGGCTGCGTCAGAGGACCTGGTGTCTGGGGCTCCGGGGTAGCGGCTATGATCCATGGTGGTTGGTATGTTGAAGTTATGAAGGAAAGTGTACTGACGCACCTTCGCTGAAGATTCCGGCCTGAGTGCGACTCCCCGACGGGGTTACCGCGACTTCTTTCGGTATACAGACGGACAGCTCTCCCTCATCGCCTTCGGCGAGTGCAGAGTACACACGTCGCTTGAGTTCCGGGTGGTTGTGAACATCTCCGGGGTCCGATACACTCAGGTGGGCAAGGGGGTCGTGGTGGACAAAATCTGCGGGGAAAGAGCCGACTGTGACGCTATGGACGTCTGGGAAGGCCGTGCATTTGGCCGTAAGGCGTCGTGGCGCAGTGAGAGGATGCGGGGTACATACCACACTGCCGAGCGTGCAGATGTATAGTTCTGAGGTCCTTGGTGGTTGGGTTGAGGGTGATAGTCGTGTAACCCTAGAACACGATATGGACGACAGACGTCATTAGGATCGAGGTGGGGGCGTACCCATATGTGGCCAGAGAAGTCTATCTCAAGAACGACCCTTTGGTGGCTAGTAGAGACGTCAAGACATGTCAGTACACCTCTGGAGGCGACATTGAGGAGCAAGACACGTATATGGTGAATCCTCTACGCGCATGCTCCCGTTGCATCTCGAGATTTCAACACCGACTCCAGTAGCCACAACACGCGTTGAAGATGAGCCAAGGAAGTCAACCAGTTTCAGAATGCGAGAGAAGAGCACAGAGATAGAGAGAGAAGAGCGACAAAGCAGAGAATCTAGCTGAACGTCGCGGGTGGTGGGGGCGACGTCGAGTGCGACGATGAGTGCAGCATCGACTGGGCGGACGAGAGAAGTCAGATTACGTAATAGACGGGGTCGACCACGTCAAGCTAGGGTTCCCGATCTGGGCTAGGGTTAAAGATCGATCCTCCGATCCACAGCATCGGCGAAAAATATCGGACGGACGCTGCTCCCTGTTCTCTCTCAGCCACCGCCATGCCTCCCAAGTCCGTATTCCGCCAGCCAGGCGCACAGCACTTCCAGGTCGTCCATCGTTCGCAGCGCGACCCCCTTATCCACGATCCCGAAGCAAGCAAACATGTCCTCAAGCCCGTGCAGCGGTCAAACTTGAAGGTACGCTTGATTCGTCCCAATACCCGGAGGTGGTTCTTACAATGGATACAGGGAAAGTCTCGGGCAGACTTGGAGCAGCTGCTCTCGCCTTCAGAGCTCGCCCGTGACCAGGCCAGGCCGAACTTAGGCGAGGCCACGCTCTACGGTGTCTACTACGACGATACCGAGTATGACTACATGCAACATCTCAAGCCCGTTGGCTTGCAGGAGGATGGTGTAGAGAGCCAATGGCTGGAAGCACCGAAACCGAAGGGCAAGGGCAAAGCGAAGGATCCCATCACCCTGCTCGACCTCCCCGAGACCACTCTTGCATCGAAGTCCGAGCTGCCGAGAAATTATGAGGCGCAAGAAAATATCCCCTCCTCTCTCGCCGGCTTTCAGCCGGACATGGACCCGCATCTGCGACAAGTTCTTGAGGCGCTGGAGGACGACGCGTTTGTGGACGATGGCTTGGAAGACGACTTTTTTGGCGAGCTAGTTGCGGATGGTGAACGCGTGGGCAAGGACGCTGTCGCATTTGAGTTCAGCGAAGAGGGTCTCGGAGAGGGCGACTCAATAGCTGAAGGCCTGCAAGAAGAAGACGAGGGTGACGCAGACGACTCTTGGGAGACCCGGTTTGCTCGGTTCAAGCAGGAGCGGAAATCCGCACCTCAGGAAGAGGCTTCCGAAGCCGACGAATACTCCGAGGGCGGAGACACCGTTGGCACCCTTCCCCGGTTAGCAGTTTCCGGCGGGAAACGACGGAGAAAGGGTACATCGGACGCTTCGGGTTACAGTATGAGCAGCTCTTCGATGTTCCGGAATGAGCACCTCAGCGTGCTCGATGAGAGGTTTGATCAGGTGGGTTTCACTTGCATCGTTATCGTGCTTACGGAGTCTGACCGTATCAAAGATTCAACGGGAATACGACGACTCGGACGAAGAAGAGGATGAGGAGCCTTCATTCGAAGATCCGGACGAGGCTCCCGACCTCATCGCGTCCCGCGAGGACTTCGAGTCGATGATGGACGAGTTCCTCGATGACTATGAAGTTATAGCAGGAAAGATGCGCCCCGTCCTCCCTGGCTCGGCGATCGACAAGCTGGACGCCGTTCGCAAGGGCCTTGGAGCGGCAGTGATCCGTGACAGCGCGGAGGACAGTGGACAGGAGGACGACGACATTCTCATGCCGCTTGATCTAGACGAGAAGAAGGATCGGTGGGACTGCGAAACGATCTTGAGTACGTCCGTTACTTGTCGGTCGTCGAGCCAGCGTCTGACGATTGCTCGACAGCCACGTTCAGCAACCTGGAGAACCACCCGCGGGTTATCAAGGCGCGCAACAGCAAGCCTATACCGCAGATACGACTTGACCCCAAGACCGGACTTCCTTCCATCGTGGAGGATAAGCCGGCACGCAAGCAAGCACAGTCCGATTCCTCTGGCACGGATGACGAAGATACTAGACGTATGTCATCCGCCGCTGGCTCAGGACCTTGGGCTGACACTTTGACAGCCGTGCGAGTAACCATCGCGCGCCCCAAGGAGGAGACGGCGGAGGAGAAGAAGGCACGGAAGCAGGCGGTCAAGGCGGAGCGCCAAGCACGCCGATCGGAGAAAAAGACTACACGGGAGACGTTCTCGAAAGAGACGAAGCGACAGGTGCAGTCGTTGGCGGACAGGGAGAAGACGAAGGTGCGGAAGCTCTGAATGTATTGAGTGTAGTATACTGTGACGCCTGTTTGTACGCTGCGAGTCTGGAATCAAGCTGTATAATTGCGGGGTATGTCATTACATGAGATGAAGATGGGTGTGGAATGCAGGATGCGAGCGAGGCAGCGACATGAAGTTCGAGTGCGAGTATGAAGGAGAAGATATACAAGCCGTGGTCAGATTAAGATTACAGTGATGGTACAGTATCCCAAGAAACCGCGGTATCACCAGTCAGGCCACAAATCCAGGAGGCTATTCCCCTCTTCTTCAGGGGCGTCGGGTTGCTTCATCCACCTGTCAGGGACCTGAAGGGGGCGTTAGCACAAATCTTTGAATTATTGCGCACCACTTACCAAGGGGAAGTAGCGTTCCATGGCACTCAAGAAGCGGTGCCGATATTGTTTGGGACCGATGATGGTCGGCTCTCCCCTGTTTGCGCCGCCGAGGAACGCAGTGTCTTTCACCCAACTCTCAAGCTTCTTGTCCCACGTATACGTCCTGATGTAGTCTGAAAAGGGACGTCAGATATGGCGCGACTTCGTTGAACGACCTGACGAACCAACGATGCCAACAACCAGCTCATCCTTCACGTCCTTGCCATCCTTACCCTCCTTACTACTAGAGACGCCGACAACCAGGGAGTAGTCCATGACGTTGAGATCAGCCAGGAACCTGCTGTCATTGAACAACGCTCCCCGGAGAATCCGCTTAGAATGCTCGCGGACATATAAGGGTGTCAGGTGTGACGCTGTATTGGCAATTAGACACCGCCCTGCACCAACTTGCAGGTAACAGGAACGTACACTCGACAAGGTTCTCATCCAGAAGGACTTCGTTCTCCCGACCGGTAGATTGTACATGCCGGTTCCGAGTGGACCCTTTCAGGTCATAGATCTGACGGAGATATCGTTGAGCGGGAGAAGCACGTTGTCACTGTAGCCGACAGACCTTGGAAAAGTGTTTGTCGTAGAAGAGGTTTTCCATAACAAGGAGGTTCATCTGAGTCACCTTCGACTTGTTGCCGGGCTGATGTTTATGTGACTTTCGGAATGTGATCTTGAAACACCCAAAGATCTTGGCTAGGAGAGTGGGCCTCTGGTGCTTAACTGTCAGTAGCATGTAGGCGGTAAACAAAGAGTCACTGACCTGTGCGACAACGGCAGACGACATGTAGTCGAAGTACGCCGGTGCGAACGTCTCCATAGATTGCAGCTCGGCACGCGAGAGCTCCTTGGCAATGAAGCGGTCATCTTTGAGGTCTCCAAGTTAGGGTATGTCGACTAACTATGGTTAGGGAGTACGTACCGAGTGTCTTCAAGAAAGCAGAGCCCGATTTGCCACCACTAGCGTCGAACTTGACACACCGTGCCAGAGACTCAATAATGCTTCTCTCGCAGTCATATGTCCGACGCAGAGCGTCAAACTGTTCAGGATACAGCACAGTGCAGCTGATCGTCAGGCCGCCACTCTCGAAGGCTAGACAAGTCATCAGACAGCGTAGTATGTGGATGGACAAGGAACATACAGATCTGCCAGGGGAGCTTCGACGAGGGCACACGGAGCTCCTCTGTGGGGTCGGCGGCGTCAGAACTGTCGACATTGACCACACCCCATGTTGACGACGACTCTGCGACAGACCAGTCGTCGGGCATGAACGCCTCGCCGCCTCCATCTGTGAGCTTGGGCTCGCGCGCTGAGCGTTTCTCCGCGCGCGACTTCGCCAGCATGTCTCGATATTGAGGTGAACTGTGTAAAGGTTCAGTAACGCGCTACATGATACGAGTAGACCAGCTTACTTCAGTGCCAAGGCGATGATAGACGTCGGCTCGTCCGTGCGGACTACCATGGAGGAGTCGCGGAAAATGTGCTCAGGATCAGCCATAGGGTCGTCAAAGTCAGGGTCCATCCGGCTACGAGACGGGGCTTGTTGAGGCCACAGTCCCGTGAGGGCTTTCAAGAGCGAAGGCCGTCCGATGTCCATATCCGTCGGTGGCGGGGTCATCGGTACAGCGCCATACTGAGCGCTGGGAGAAAGCATGGGGGAGTTCATGACCGAGGGCGGGATATATTCTGGGATTTCCTGAGGAGTGGTAGGAGCCTGCTCAGGCGCGCTCTCATCACTTTGGCCCGTAGGGGTCACATCCGCGGACGGTTTGGCCGTCTGCTGCTCTGAATCCGACGTGGGTTGAATGGTGACGGAGGGCGCAGGGAGGGTCTCAGGTTGCTTTTGCGGGCTCTTTGGCAAGCTCTCCTCGGCGGGATCATCCTGGTCTCCACCCCCTGCAGCTTCATCGTCGGCCTCGCTAGAGTCCGAGCTGTCCGATTCATCGTTGATAGCGTCCTGAATACTTTCGAGAACCTCGACCTTCGCACGGGCCGACGCAACGGGACGAGCGCGCTTGCCTCGGATGACAGCGTACCGACGATTGGCACGCTCCGTGTCCTTGGAGATGCGCTCGAAGTGCTTCGCCATACTGATGACCTTGTTACCAGTTCCCTGCGGTCGCCTGAACGTCGACTTCGCGTTGATCACGCTAGGAGGACGGCTAGGTGGTAGCTTCATATCCTTAGGACCCAGGCGAAGACTCGGCTTATTCCGGAGACGGGAACTTGGCGCAGGGGGTCCAGGTCTACCCGGTGGGGGAGGAGAAGATCGTCCAGGCCGCAGTGTGGAGTTAGTGCTCGTGCGCGAGAAGGATGGTCGCTTCTCGGGCGACGGGCGACGCGAGGGGTTTCGTGAATCTGAGGATGATGCGACAGGGATGCGAGTGCTCGGTTGGCCAGGTGGTCGCTTCGTCAGGTACTTGGGAGCGACGTTGGCAGCATAGCTGGACTCGAAGTCAGAGACTGACGACCGCTTGGTGACAAACTGCTGCTGGCGGGCCTTTGTGCGAACACGCGGTCGGATGAGCGGCGGACTCTCCTGCTCGCTCTCGGACACGGGAGCTGCGGGGGCGAGAGCAGTCTTCGTGAGGTCCTCGACTCCTTGTGGGGGGAGATAGTCTTGATACTTCTTCACCAGCTCGGCGACATTAGGATAGGCGGAAACTCGGCGGGGAAGACGGGAGGCCACAGGTCGATTCTCTTCGGTACGTTGTTCCGTCTGTTGCGCATAATCATAGGTCAGTCATGAAGTAGAGACCGAGGAAGATATCCGTACTGACCTGAGGTGGTGATTTCGCATCGTCAGACGTAGGACCATCTCCTGGACCAGCATCGATAGTAGAGTCGCTCCCGGGATCCGACCCCGTCGACTCGGGGACAGTGACCAAGGTGAGTTCAACAGGTGGGAGCAAACCGCCTTCAACGGCTGTAGACTTCTCCCCTAGCTCACCCTCCGCCTGCGGACGCGACTTCTCCAATTCTGTCTCCTTGCCCTTCCCTTCGCTCGGCCCCGGAAGAGACTCCGTCTCAGACATCTCTGATGCAGACGATACCGACGTGAACGAGTCTCCCGTCACCCGCCGCATCGTCCTTGGCATGTGCTCCTCCGCCTCCGACACGCTCGCGGGAGCGAAACGGTCAAGGTCCCACGTCCCGTACAAGTCCGTTCGCTTGGGCAGCATGGCGCGCACCGAGCCAAAGGCCGTTCGACGCCCGTTCAGCTTGTCAGGCTGCGCGAAACGGGGCTTCGGGAGCTTGTCGAAATCCTGCTGCCACGCAACGATCTTGTCCTGCCGGTACGCGCGCACCTGATTGAGCGCGAGCGTGTCGATGGGGGCGGACTCCCTGTACACTTTGTCAATGAGCCGGGCGATGTCCTCCTTCTCCCACTCCGCCTTGCTGATGAGCGCGTTGATATGCGAGGTCAGCAGTGCGTCTGTCTCCTCCTCGCCCGTGGCCGCGTCGATGTTGATGAGCTTCAGGTCATCGATGAGAGCCAAGTACCACATGCTGTTCCGATGGTGCAGCCGCTCGTAGTCAGTGTTCTTGATCTCGAGCTTCGTCTCGGGGCGTACGCGGATGCGCATAGGGGGGTAGACGATTTCGTGCAGCACAATCGGGTCCGTGACGAAGCGGACCGTCATGCCCTTGATCGCGAAGTAGCGGACATGGTCCCTGTAGATGTTATGCTCGCATCCCGCGCCCTGCACTATGTTCACGTCCGCGGGGTAGAAGTGTAGCTCCAGGAACTTGGCGAAGGAATATCGCTGCATTTCGGGAGAAATTGGAATGAACGGTGTCGCCGACCCGCATTTACGGCAAGCACTCCAGGTGATGATAGTGTCCGGGGACGGGAGGTGGTTGATGTGGTTGATGATCTGGCCGTCCCATTGCTCGACGGTGACGCATAGGCGGGTCTCATTGTGCACGTAGAGCTTACAATGGCGCGCGAGGGGCTGGTTGCAGCTCTTGTTTTCGCAGATCGCCTTCGGGTCCAGGAACCGCCGCAGCGTGTCCATGACGGAGTTCTCGATGAACTGGCCGAGCGTGCAGTCGTTCTCGCCGTAGAAGGTGAGGTACTCCTGGTTGGGCGGGAAGCAAGCGCGTTGAAGCCCGAGCTCGTCCATAGGGAGCGTGAGCTCCCAGAGGCTGATACATTGGTACTTCTCGACCTGGAAGTCATCGCTATTCTTCCGCAGATACCACTCCCATATGCGGCGCTGTTCCGAGTGCTGCCATTTCACGTACTGATACTGGCTTTCGAGCTTGATGTCATCTGCAGTTTTCAGCTGCACCGAAGGCCTGTCCAGAGGGGCGCGGGGGAGGGGGGAGGCAGACAAGCCCTGGGCGTAGAGACCGGGGGAAGCAGTGGGTGGAAGATCGAAGTAACCCGGCCGCTCGTCAAGCGTGGGGGTGCCGTCTTCGTTGGTGGGGGTTCGGGGCAGATCCGGTAGGGGAAGACACTCGATTTGGGCAGCGACGTCGTCTGGGTCTGGCGTGGGTAGCGATATCTGTATCATCGCCGTAGACTCCTCCGGCTTGTGCGCGGCATTGCCGCGTTCCTCCCGACGTATCACCTCATCCTCCCATTCACGCTTCACACGCATGAGCTCGTCATCTAGCTCTTTCATCCTGCGAATCGGATAGGGAGGCGGGAACCGTAGGGTGGCAGACACGGAGATGAAGGTCTTCCGGTACGGTTCCAGGGACTCTTGGATGCGTCGCGAGAGCCGTATCTGGTCGGCGTCCTCATCCGGGAGATCCTCAATGTGGTGGTCCCTGGCGGAGCTCGTAAGGTCCTCATGTAGGAAGGCTGGGAGGTGGCCAGAAGAGAAGAAAGCGTTCTGCGTGGCTGCGAAGCCGGTGCCAGCGATCGGTGTGGTGGCATCCGAGGAGTAGGTAGGGGGTGTAGCCTCTGCGGTGAGTGGGGGAAGGGTAATGACGGAGTCCTTCCAGAGATGGGTCTCCAGCTTCAGGTTTCGGACCATGAAGGCGAGGAACCGAGTCACCTTCTTGACACGACGCAATGTCTCCATGTCGCCGCCGCGTAGCAGAACGGTACAGCCCATTTCGCTATTGCAGCCCTCGAAGCGCATGTATGTCTTACGGCGGCCGGGGATTAATGGATGATCGAAGGTCTGCAAGCGGAATCGTGAACAGTGCCCAAGGCGCGGCTCCAACGCCAACTTGTCCATGGAGGAGAAGACATCGCTCTGCGTCATGCGGGCCACGAACTGCACCGCTGACGGCTTCACCGCTCTCGCGACCGCAATCTGACGCTTCGCGAGCGCATCCAAAGCGAGCCTAGACACAGACTTCTCCGCAAGGACGACATGCGGTCGGAGGGCCGCAATCCGGCTGGCAAGGTTTCCCAGGTACTCCTTCTCCTGTCGGAAGATCTGGCCGAAGTGCATGTACTGGCCTTCCACACGGTGGAACTCCAGGGGGAACGTGACTAGCATGACGCGAGGGTTCCGCAAGTTCTGCGACATCTGCTTATGCGCCACATTCTTGGTGATAACGGCCCCGTCGACATACTCGGAGTCCTTCGGTGCGCCGCCAGGGATCTTCTTGATCTTCACGTACCGTCGGACATCCATATCGGCGCCCTGCCGGTGGGGATGTGCTGTGAACGTGAGTTCCCGTGCTATCCGCAGCGCAAGCTTCAGCAAGGTCTCTTCCCACTCGCGGATGTTGGGGATATCTTCAGCCGTGAGCATCTGACGGAGCATGATACGCAGATGAAACATGGAGATTAGATTCAACTCTTGAGCATAGCTGCATACGATTACGGTAGTGAGCGTCTCAGGACCAGGTAGAACCTTGTCAAGTCACTCACGCCGTGCTTTCCCGCCTTGTGCGCCACCCGGGTTCCCCAAACGCGCCGATGCTGAAGCTATCTTCGAGCCGGCTCTGCACTCGGCTGCGTATGAACGGGGGAGAACCTTCGAAGTCTGCATAGGAATTGAAGCGCGAGCGCAAGGCCCCCCCGCTTTCGATACCAGACGGGTGCTCTGGCGAACCGACCGGAAATTGAACAGAGCTGGTCGCTCCCTCCATTGACACCGGGACTGTTACCGGAAACTCGATCGGCGAATTCGATCCTCCCGCTACGGGAGAATTGTCACGCTGGAATTTATCGGCCATAGCCAGTGTGTCTTTGTCCTCCTCCGTCAACGCCCTGCGAAAAGGAACCGGGTTCTCGCGCATGAATCTAGCGGTGGCATAACCATCCATAGGCGTCATGGGGCGTGAGCCGAAACCGCTATCTTCAGAACCCGCGTATGCCCCCCTGGTTTCAGCGATCGAGAAGAGGTTGAATGGCTCATCGGTGCGCCCGAAAAGCTGGGATGCGGCGAACGGCGATTGGGGATGGGCATAGAGATTGAGCGAGCGAGACTCTCCGCCAAATTGGTGAGCTGCGAAAGGTGAGGTCATGGAGGACATGATAGAGCGGCGGTCATCTTCGTCCTCATCGTCATCCACCTTCGCGAGCTTTTCGAGACAGAGGTTGCATATTCGGACCATGCCTTCTTGCCCAAACCGCGCCCCCTTGATGATATTAGAAGCGCAGCGGGAACAAAAGATTTGACCTGAATCAAGAAACAAGTCAGCAGTTGCTCCGTGACATAAAGTAGATACGCACCGCAAATCCGGCAATGGTGTTTCCGCCGCCAAGTGGTGAAGACGCTCTTGCAATCATAACACTCTTTGCAGAGCTGGTCGTCCATCCAGTACTCGCGGGACAGTCCTACGAAGATGCTCAATTAGGCTGTAACCAGACGAAAGCGCACTTACCTTCGCCTCGAATCCTGCGAATGACCTTGGAGACGGATGCAGACCTCACGAAGCTCCCATTGGTTCGGATGCTCCGTGCATCGCTGTCTTGGATGGGGAATCCTGGGATAGCATACCCGCCCCCGTCCAAGATCTCGGTGTATGCTGCCCCCCGAGATGGTGGTTGATCGTCTCCTGGGTAGGATGGGGCCTCCGAAACGACAGGTGTGAGGGAGAGCCGCGGTGGGGCGGGGTTTGAGACATTGATACTGAACGGTGTTGGTCTGTCTGCTCCGGATTTGTTGGAGATATTAGAGCCCGAGTAATTGAGAGACGGCCGGCGTTGCTCCGGAGCAGTGTTACCCGAGAATGTACTCGGATGCGCAGGCCCCGTGGACGGCCCCGCCGCAGCGGACAGAGGCGCGGAAAGGGTATTCTTGACCTTGGAGAAGAGGGAAGTGACGAGAGCGTAGGAAGACTGGTCGTGCTCGTCCTCCTCGGAGAAAGGATTGAAAGAGGTCAGGCTGGTAACATCGTCGACTTTGGTGCTGCTGCGGGAGCGGAAGGAGGGCGGGCTGTGGGGGGAGTCGACAGAGACGTTGTCTGTGTGGTCGGTCATAGAGTGGCGGGGGGTGCAGGCATCCGGGTCGTGGCAGTCATGAAGGTGGAATGGGTGGCGGAGTGAGGAGCGCACTCAGCCGAAAGCACTGACGCGATACGACCCTGCCCGCATTTGGCGACGCGTCGATCACGCGACGCGCATCCCCGTCCTGTGCCACTTCCGCGTACACGCCGCCTTCGTCTCCCGCCACTCCTCCTCGGCCTCCTCCATCTCAACCTCATCGACCTCTTTCACCACCTCGATTCGCCATGGATGACGATGATGCCGACTACATGCAAGGAAGCGATGAGGTGCGCACATCGTCTGCCACCCGCAGCATCCTTTGGCTCATCAGCCGCTACCGTCCTAGGATTACGGCTTTGCCTACTCCGACGATGACAATGATGAAGAAGGCGCAGGAGGCGCAGATGTCGAGAACATGTACTATACGGCGAAATGTATGCGTCCAGCCTCGCTCCGCTTGTGGCCGGCACTGAGCCAAATACAGCTAAGAAGGAGGACAATCCTGAACAAGCCTTGAAGGAGTTCCGTGCGATCGTAGAGCAAGAAGAGGAAAAGGGAGACTGGTGTGCCCTATCACTCGTGTCCGATCTACCCTGTTGACTTATGCGTATCGCAGGGGGTTCAAGGCGTTGAAGCAGTCTACCAAGCTCCTCTTCCTGACCCTGCACAGACCACCAGATGCACTCAAGACATACACCGAGCTGTTGTCGTATACCAAATCCGCTGTAACACGCAACTATGCCGAGAAGACCATCAACAGCATCTTGGACTACGTCGGCGGTAGCAAGAGTGGCCCAGTCGAAGTCAATATCCTCGAGCGATTCTATGAGGCTACGAAGGCTGCGTTGGCGGAGGCTAAGAACGACGTGAGGCTCCCTTGCACTTACATCTGCGAAATTCCACGCCTCACATCTGCTCTTGTAGAGGTTATCAGCTAAGACGAACCTGAAGCTTGCCAAGTTGTGGCTGGATCGTAAAGAATACGGTCGCCTGCAGAAGGTCTGTATTCGAGTCCACAGATTGCAAACCTACCTTGATATCTGACCCAATTACACCAGATCCTGAACGAACTGTACAAATCGACCATCGGCGAGAATGCCGACGACCAGGCGCAGAAAGGCACACAGCTGTTGGAGATCTATGCGCTCGAGATCCAAATGCACAACGAGAGGAAGAACTACAAGAAACTGAAGGTCGGTCCCATACAATACATCGATAAACTAGTATTGAACCTCGCTCCACATTGTAGGAGATCTATAACGCTTCGAACGCTGTGCGCTCTGCAATTCCACATCCCCGCATCATGGGCGTGATCAAGGAGTGTGGTGGGAAGATGTGGATGGGTGAACGTACGTTTGGGTACTCTGGTGATTTCTGCTAAGCTCACCGAATCGTCATAGGTCAATGGAATCGCGCGAGCGAGGATTTCTTCGAGTCCTTCAAGAACTACGACGAAGCTGGCTCGCCTCAGCGGATACAGGTGCTCAAGTACCTTGTGCTCGCCAACATGTTGACGGGAAGCGAAGTCAACCCCTTCGACAGTCAAGAGACCAAACCGTAAGTGGTAAAACACCATGTCTTCCTGTCCATCTCACCATCCGCCCAACAGGTACAAGAATGACCCTCAGATCAAAGCCATGACGGATCTTGTAGACGCCTACCAACGGCGTGAGGTGCATGCCGCTGAGAAGATTTTGCGAGGTTAGGCCTTTCTTCCCTGCAGCTGCGCAGCTTCTGACGCCACTTCAGAGAACAAGGCGACTATCATGGACGACTCGTTTATCAAGCAGTATATCGGGGAGCTTCTGCGCAGTCTACGCACGCAGTACTTGATTGACCTCATCAAGCCTTACACTCGGCTAGAGTTGGCATTCCTTGCGAAGGTTAGGCGCTCTTACTTCTTCTTACGTCCGGTACTTACGCGTGGCCTTCAGCAACTGAACGTCGAAAACGAGGAGGTCGAGGAGCTGCTCATTGGACTCATCCTCGAGGGCAAGGTCGAGGGCCGCATCGACCAAGTCGCCATGCGCCTCGAGCTGGAACCCAAGTACGCGTTTCGCCGTGTGCGGCGTTTGTTTCATGACTCACTTGACGATCCTTTCACAGACATAGCCTCCAGAAGAAGCGCTACAGCGCTCTGGATAAATGGTCGGCGGCCTTGGATTCGATACATACCACAGTTCTTGGAAAGAACCACAGCGGACAGCGTGGTGACTTCGGCTTCGGCCTCCCCAGCGAAAGCCTCGTTGGAGACGGGAGGTGGTGAAACCGCTCGTTGTATACTCATGTTTCCGGCCGCCATGGCCTTGCGCTCTCGATTGCTTTCTCTGTATCATCACTTTCCTCAGACAATCAACTCCGTGTACCCATCTTGCGTCTAAGTGCTTCGTGCGTTTCAGGCGGCAGGCGGCAGGCTTCAGGCACGTCTCGAAGCATTCAACGTACCAAAAGGCCGAAATGACATGACAGATGGTGGGCGCGCGCACAGTAGATTAATCCCGGTGTATAGTTGTATATGGTAGTCAAAGCCCGCGAGGCAACCGCGAGCGGGGAGGCCAGATGTTCAAACCTTGGCGCTGTGCTTCAGCCCGACGTCACCATAATGAAAACAACGGGCTTCACATACCGATCTATGGGGGCCGTGCCACAGGGGTGAACTCGTAGGTCCACCCGTTCCGGGGAGGCGTGTCCGTCGGAATGCGCAACTCCCTCGGGAACAATCCGCGTATCCTGGCCTCGACGGCCTTCTTCTCCGGGCCCTTGAGCTTCTTCGATAGCTCCAGCTCCGCCGAGCTCCTCGCACGCGGATCCTCCTCCTTGTTCGCATCGGCGTACAGCGCTGGCGCGACCTGGCGCAGCGTCTCCATCGCGTTTTGCACGGAATGGAACTTGCGCTCGAGCTCCGCGTTGCGCGCCTTGCGGACGTGCCGCTGGTGCAGGAACCACGCCCGCTCGATGGTCTCGTGGGCCTGCGCGGAGGGGATGGCGCGCTGGAGCCGCCGCCCGACGTCTGGCCGCCAGGTGCCTACGGGCGAGGCCCGGTTGCGGATGTTGGAGGGGTAGAGTGCGCGGCGGATGATGTCGTTCCTGGGGTCGGGCCCGGACTCCTGGCGGCCGGCATAGCGCACGGAGGTCTGTGCGACGCGCAGCGGCAGCTTTTGCTTGCCCAGCGCGAGCAGCGGCGAGGACATGGTGGCGGCGAGACGAGGGTGATTTTGGGACTCCGACTCGCGTCTGGGCGCTCTGCCCGCCGGCGCAAATGAGCGCCTGCGCATCCTCCTACCGCCGCCATTGCCGCCAGGTCGTGTGCTTCGAGATCATTGAGCTGCGCTACGCTGGCCTCGCCCTTACTCTGCGCTGGTGCTCGCATGTGCTAGGATATCCCGATGCGATAGTTCCGGCAGGCCGAGAGAATGTGTCTGACCAAGAAGAACTTGTACAACATCACCCGGTAAATATTGCACTTATCCTCATAACTCTGTATACCTCCCCTGAAATCACAAGGCGCCCTCCAGGCGGCTGGATCCCATTCGTGAGCATTCAGACCGCACATAGATCCGGCTAGTGACCTTCTAACCATGTATTGATAGCGCGAACTCCGCCTCGTGCCTTCCTCCGCGGGAAGGGTTAACTTAGAATGCGTGGGTCTCTTCGATGACGACGTAGCGGCTGATATCGGTCTGGCTGTGTATCCTCACCATGTAAGGGAGTATACATACCCGTTTTAGGGGGATTCCAACCGTTAGATCCGCCGGCCCTCTGCGAGCAAGCTACCTCCGCCCGCGTCTATCCGTGGTACAAGGTTCCCAGATGGCGAGTCATTCTGCCCAATCCTACGCGCCGTACAGGTGAATAACTCCGAGATTAATAAGATCTCTCATTGAACTCTGTCAGGACCCACGCTCCATGAGAACGGACTGCCTGCGGGCCTGCAGGGTGTCAGTTTGGTAACAGCCCCTCAGACGCGGGACACGCATCGGAATTCGATGCCCGCCTACCGTGGCGAGCGGACGGAATGCCTCAGTTCAGCCCGCGTTATGTAAAGTTCCGCCCGTCTCAAACCCACTGTGGATATCGGTCTTTTGATCGAAGGGTATGTGCGGTTGAGCAGCACCACACCCATTACTTTTGTGACTAACTGAAACTTGTTCTCTTCGTAATCGATAGCATTGGAAATATTCGTCTTCGGAGGTGTGCAACACATTGACATGCGACGGGACAGCAGGAAATTCATGTTCACGCCGTGCAACTTGCGCTTTCGGCGGCTGTGTGGTCGTTCAACGGCGACTGGCAGTGAGAAGCCGCTGACGTTCTCCGCGAGATGCTGGAAATCTTCTGATAGGTAGACCACACCCAAAAACTGGTACGCCCCTAACCACGCCATTCTGAGGCATTCTCTCCGTTCGCAGGGTCCAGGGCGTTCATGGGAGACGCAACGGCCGTCGTTGTGTTCCTGACGAGCCGGTTGACGACCCGCGATGACGGCCTTACTGAACGATTGAAACGCAGACGTTCGGCGTGGCATGTGGGCAGCCTATCAAGGGTTTATTCAACCTGTACCGGACAATAACTCTCCGAGGCCTATGCCCCGGTATTAGGTGGTCGAGATAGCCATGGCGTGTGTGGTTCCATCTATCAGGCAAGCTCCCACATTTTGGCAGTTCGTAGGCAATATCATACCCTCTCCAGCCTCTCGGACAGACGTGTTGGTTGATAGAACGGTGACCGCAGTCTACACATACTGACGCCGCTCCTGCACGAACTGCGACTACACGCGGACTGGTTGCATTAATCCGAATGGCAGAACCACGCGGACCCTCGGACCATGCGGTGAAGTTCCTGTAGCACCCTTACACCCTTTGGCCTACCTTCAGGTCCCTGCGTGGTCGGGGCTATGGTAATGCGCGGCGCTCCACAGCATGGGCGTCCCGTTTGAGGCACCTAACAGCTGAACGGCAGTACGAATGTTCATCCCTGGGTGTCATTTTATTGTCTTGACAATGCACACCATTTGAATGGTCGTACCATGCTCCGCCGTATTATGGCTTCTGTGGTGCCCACCTCAGTCACATTGCCCGCTGCGCGCTCATAATCTTGAAGCAATACGGGCTCACTTTACGGTAGGTACTGTGGTTCCAGTATATTCTGACAAGATGCGAGCGGTATCCAGAAGACGCATCTGAACATAGGTTGTCGCAGATTTTTTTCAGCACAGCGATGTGTATAACGACCATGTTACTGTTGGCAGTGTAGTGCGAACGAGACGAGTGCGGCAGAACGGCGAAGCGGCAAGCGCCGTGATACCACGTGTTCTTGCCTTTCCTGGAAATTCTCTCGGGGACGGCATCGTGAGCGTCTCGCCGGCTAGCGCACTACTCGACCTCTTTCCTTCGCCCCCATGTCTCTCGCTTTAGTCCAGCTTGTATCTCGTTGTCGACAATGTAGCGGAACGGTCGGCCTCTTGGTAAATATGCATCTTGCGCACTCCGAACGCGTATTGACGGCCATGCAGAGGTATGCACCTCAGAGGCAGTTCCATTACACGCCCGCCATCCTGGCTCGTAAGGAGAGGAAGCCTCCGGTACCGACCAAGAAACAGCTCTTAATTAAAGAGCGGAAACGGGCGAAGAAGATGAAGAAAAACGTGTATGACAACGAGAAGATGACGCTGGACGACGCGATTACTGTCCTGCGGGTAAGTTGTGCAAACCAGTCGTATGAACCTGCCTAAGGTGCATGTCTGGCTCAGGCAGTCGAAGTGGCGTCGCCCAACTCGACGTACGAACTCGTCGTCAAGACGGAGATGGGCAAGGGAACTACTATTCCGAAGGGCCGTTTCAACCTCCCTCGAGAGACTAAGGAGCAGAGCAAGGACCGCATCCTCGTGTTTGCAGAGGGACGGCAGGCTGAGGAAGCAAAGAAGGCTGGCGCCGACATCGTTGGAGGTCTTGAGCTCGTCGAGGGTGTGCGTACGCTTCCGCTATGACGCGTTCGGCCTGCTCATGTACGCGCCAGATCATCAACGGTCGCCACCAAGCTACTCTGTTCCTGTGCAGTAGTTCCCTCATCCGTGGCATCACCCCCAAGCTTGGCCGTGTCCTCGGTCCCCGCGGGCTGATGCCTTCAGAACGTCGAGGCACGGTTACGGACGATATCGGTGGCTTTATTCGGAGGCTCAAGGGTACGAGCGAGTGGAAGGGCGACAAGGAAGGCACCATTAGGCAGCCCATCGCCAAGGTAGGCCCATTTTCATACGAGTCAGGACATGTCCTTGACCGGTACCTCTAGATGCACTTCCCCGTAAATGACGTTGTGAAGAATATCCGATACTTCCTCACCGTCGTAAAGCGCGCCACGGGCAACATCCGCGACCCCAAGGCGGAGGCGACCAAGAAGGACACCAGCCAGAAGCCCTGTAAGTCTACGTATTCTTGTCATGAATGAGTTTATCTAACGCATTTCTGAAGCGCAAGCTATCACGCGAGTTCTCTTGAGCTCCCGCCAGGGTCCCAGCATCCAAATTGTGGATGCGTAAGGGAGGCCGGACATTGCGCTGGACATGTTGCTCGCCTACTTTGTTATACTCGATGCTTATAATTGTTTTCTCCCCGGGCACATGTGAGCGATGATATCCATAAGGGAGTAGTGTGGATCATTAAGCTAAGGGTACTAAACTACGGTGTGAAAGCAAGGACAGCAATGTGAGAGCGACGACTCAATAGCACATGGACGGTAGGTCAGTAACCTCCATGGTCATCCGCCAGTCGCTGCGATCTTCGCTGGCCTCGCCGCTTCTCCCTGATATCCTCCGACATCTCCGAGTACTTCGCCTTGGTGCTTTTGGGCCCCCTGTGTTTCCGTTTGCCGATGTCTTGCCCTTCCCCTCCGGTTTGTCCCGGGCGCAGCACTTGTCGTACTTGCGGCTTGTTCTTAGGCTCATGAGGGAACAAGTCCCCCCACTCGGACTTGCGAGCGTCGTAGAATGGCTGTTTACCCTGCGACTTCGGAATGGTCATACGCATTATTTGGCCTACAAAGAACATGTTAGTATCAAATTCGCGCGCTCGACACGGGTGATCAACTTACCTTCGGCAGTGCAGCCGTCGATAATAATGTGACCGCTCCGTTTTAATGGAGGGAAGACCAAGCGGGGCCAGCTGTAAGCCTCCTGCCTTAAGGCCGGGCCCAGATCAGACGTAGAGAGTGCTGTCTCCTCATGCTGTAGAGCATCTTCCTCCACGACGTCTTCCGCGGCGTCTTGGCTGTGGTCCGCAATAGGCGAGGCCCGGTGTTCTCCGTCGATCGAGAGGTGCGCCACCGACGCGTCGACTTGTTTGGCTAAGTGGCGTTTAGCGACCTCTCCGACGCGTCCCACTTTCGTGGTGGCCGGAGCAGGGCGAAGTCCCCTACGTATGACGACATACGAGTACTCCGTGTTCTCATGACCCGTGCCGGAGTGCTTCGTCTTGCGGACGAACTCTGGGCGCTGTAGACGCTGAGAGAAGCTGCAAACCGGCTTGCTGGCTCCAGGCTGATATAGCGGGCACGCGCCGTCATGTGGACACTGGACCGGCGTCAGCTTGCAACTCGTCGCCTCGGATTAGGGACATACCGGCGCGACAACATGGCAGCCCCTTGCGGACAGCTTGGAGGTCGGCGGATCTTCCAGTCCCTTTCTGCCCAGTCTGAGGAACTGTTCTCTCGCTTCTGCGACTGCTTCAAAATCGTGGTCAATGAGAACCTGTACGAGGGGAAATGCGTGAGACCGTATGCTCGGGAGCCCTGGACATGTTGCCACCACACACCATTACTTCTGCCCCGCTCTCCCACATTTCCTTCACGAGCGCCTTCCGCTCTACCGGGGTAGGGATCGAAGAGAGTAAAAATGCAGACACCGCCAAGACTTTGGAACCCTCTGCTCCTGTCAAGAGGTTGTCTTCGTGGAACGCTTTTTGCCAAGCTATGTCGAGAGTGCCCATCTCGACGTCTGCGAAGTGTTAGCTCAGCGGACTTTGTTCAACAGTGTTGCATACCTTTAATGAGACGTTTCCCGATGCGTACGAGGCCTTCCCGCTTGTCAATGCCAAGGTAGCTGTCGAGACTCGACTGCGCCATCTCAATACCAGACATGTCGGCAGGGCCTCGCTCGCCAGCACGGCCCTGAAACACATGCCCTGACGCCCTGCATGGGGGAAACTATCAGACTGATACGGCTATTACGACATTACGCAGTACTGACCATAGTGCACTTCCTGTAGCAGCACCCCAGTCAATCACGCGCCGTACCTGCCACTCAGGGCCAAGACGCAGTTTGACATGATCAAGTACGGCATATATGGCAGAGTAGTGGGAAGGAAGCGCAACGGTCGCGAAGGCGGTAGCGTCCCGCAGCGAATGTTTGCCAGCCTCTTTCCCGGACTTGTATTTCACGTCGTAAGCGGAGTCCCACTCAGTGCGCGGGCTGCTGTCGTCGAAGAACAGCCTCTTCGCGTCATGATGCAGCTGGGGCTTATCCGAAGCTGATGATTCAATAAGTGATACCCCAAGGCGTGAGTAGAATGTTCGGTACTCACCCGCGACCATACGACCGATGGTAGACTGCATCTCAAAAGGAAGCACAACAGCGCCAGTTCTTTGGCTCCCAAAAAATGCCGCGGGAGACTTCCTCCTTTCTTGACCCCCAATACTCTCGTCTTGCGCGTCGAGCTCCGCGGGTGTCAAGTAATCCTCCGCCGCGTCGGGATCGTGGGGATACACTTCCAGTTCCCGAGGAACGTTTGAGGCTTCGTACTTGACTTTATTGGTCAGAGACATCTCCACGTCTCTAAGCAGTGCTTGAAACGCCGGGTCAAGGTCCAGCGGCGCATTTGGTTGGTGAGAAGGAGTTGCTGAAGTCGAGGCCCAGCGCGCGACGTCAGACTGTCGACGCAGAATGACACTGAAAGTCCTGTTGCAGCCAAGGCGCAGCATAGCCAGTTATATTCCCCGACCTGCAGTCAGCTCTAGGTCGTCGAGCGGGTCGTTGAGAATGAGGAGGAAGAGGAGAGGACAGAAAGCAGGAGAAATGGTCTTCAGCCAAAGTCGCGATGCGCGAATGGAGGACCGCCGCTTACTACATACTTTTCTAGAGTGGCCAAGTAGCCGGACAAAGACCCCGACTACCCCGTATGGAATATCCAGATTCCACGCGTCGCGCGACAGCGCTCGCAAACGCGCTCAACTTGTACCCGGCTCCGTCCTCCGACCTTGCATCCTGCTCACCGCTCGCTCTTCTCTGTGCTTGCATTCGACTTTCTGTTTCAACAGATGGCTACTCGCGCGAAACACGCAAACACTACCGACGACTCCGCCCGCCCGTCTAAGAGGGTACGCGTCGAGGAGGACGCCGTTCAGCCGGAACACGCAGAAACACCGGCCGCGTTAGCCGGTGAGGATAGCGAGGAAGAGGAGGAGGAATCTGCAGGCCAGGCAGAGCCCTTGAAGGCTTCAGACCTATATCTCGATACTGTATGTATCGTCTATTGGGGGAAATGGATAACATCTAAAGAGGCGCGCAGATCAACAGAGCTGTACTGGACTTCGACTTCGAGAAAGTGTGCTCTGTCTCTTCATCCAACATCAACATATATGGCTGTCTCGTATGCGGGAAATACTTCCAGGGCAGAGGGCGAAACTCGTACGCGTTTGCACATGCCATCCACGACGACCATCACGTTTTCATAAACCTCGAGACCACCAAGGTATGCCTTCCTGTCGCGTGCCAGCCATATGCGCTACCATTCTTACAAGCGCCTCAGGTCTATGTGCTCCCTGACGGCTACCCGGTCTCGGACCCTTCGCTCGAGGACATTTCTTTCGTCCTCTCCCCAACCTTCACCCCAGCGTCGACGTCTACTCTATCCACCCCCATACACCTACAGAAACCATCCTACGACCTCTCCAATAAATCCTACGTCCCAGGCTATATTGGCCTGAACAACATCAAAAGGAACGATTACCTGAACGTCGTGATCCACTCCCTTCTCCATGTAGCGCCATTGCGAGATCACCTATTGCTCTCAAATTACCGTGGAAAGCAATCAGAACTGCTGAGGAGGTTCGCTGGTCTCGCGAAGAAACTTTGGAACCCTCGCCTGTTCAAGAGCCAGGTCAGCCCGCACGAATTCCTGCAAGAGGTCAACCGAGCGAGTACGGGCAAGTTTAGCCTGGAAAAACAGGGTGACCCTGTAGAATTCCTCGGATGGCTCCTCAATCGTCTCCACAAGGATATGGGCGGAACCAAGAAGAAGAACTCCAGTATGTCTACGAACACAGCGTCACGTTAAGTGATTGACAGACGTTCTTTCTAGGCGTCATCTTCAGCACCTTCCAAGGCGAGGTTCGCATGGAAACCCAGCAGGTCCTCGTACGACCAGACTCCGAGACCGGCGAACGGCCACGGTTTGACATTGACCGAGGTGAGTAGTTTCAAGTCGTCTCCGCAATGCATCGGACGGGCTCCTTACGCTGCCTGATAGAACTCAAGTCCACCGTATCGCCGTTCCTCTTCCTTGCTGTCGATCTACCACCGCCACCATTGTTCCAAGACTCGGTGGAAAAGAATATCATTCCGCAAGTCAGCATACAGTCCGTACTGGCTAAGTATGACGGCCAAAAGACACAGGTACGCCGTCCCCAAATCTCCTTGACGTGCACCCCTGATGTGCCGCCACAGGAATCCGTTGGACAGCTACGCCGATTTAAATGCCAACGGTTACCGCCTTACATCATCTTACACTTCAAGCGCTTCACCAAGAACCAATTCGTAGAGGAGAAGAATCCCACCGTTGTTAATTTCCCTCTGCGGGGTCTTGACTTCAGAGAGTGTAGGTGCCCCAGGCCATCGAAGCGCAGCATCTGTATTAACCCTCTGCCTCGATCGTGGCGTCGTCTCACAGACCTGGATGCTCCGGCGTCGCATCCTCCCACTGTCTACGACCTGATCGCGAACGTCACGCACGAGTCGGCGGCAGGCACCACGCATGACAAGGAGAGCACAGTGTGGAAAGTCCACCTCCGAGCCGGTGCAGGCGGCGGGGAGAATGAGAGGTGGTTCCAGATCCAGGATCTGATTGTGGAGGAGATCAGGAAGGAGATGATTGTGCTGGGCGAGACCATCCTGCAGGTACGTCCCCGCCCGCCCAGGGCTGCCCCCGTGCGAAGCCGTCCGTGATTAATATCCCGTGTGTCGGTGCAGATATGGGAACGTAGGCCAGAGACTGCATCGCCGACGAGCGGAATGGACGTTGACAAGCCGTGAGGTCTCCGCCAGGGCATCGCACCGTGCACTCCACGTCACTGAGCATGGCGTTGACCGTAGGAATATTGTCGTGTTACAATAGCAGATGCGCGTTTCAAGAGAACTACATCATCTGCCCGTACCGCCGTCAGACGCCCGACCAGGAGCCCCTTGAGAGCTCAGTGCAGAGGCCGGTATGGATTCGCCTTGAACCGCTGTTTCTACGGCGTAAGGGCCCGCAACTGAGGGCGTCGGTGGGGGCCGCATGTCAGCGCTGGAGGGTGCACTGTGTCAGCGCCGTTTCAAAGGTGAGCTGAGGTTTCGCCAGAGGATACATAGGGAAATACACTCGCTTGTTACTGTTTTGGTCAAACAAGGGCTTGAAGATGTAAATGCCGGACAACACGCCTGTGCAACGCCAAACGCAGATCAGCTCGGAGATCTGAGTGCATGCCAGCGAGAATATCAGTCTACCTGTGACACCTGCCACCAGCAAAGGCACCGCCCGGCTACGTGACATTCTTCAGATCTGCCGTCGTAGTTTATCTCAAGCCTGCGAGCGCTGTGCAACGCTCTGCTGGCACACGCGAACAATGCATCTTACGTAAGGCAGGAACACCGGCGGCAACTCAAAATGTTTGAGCACCACTCCCCAGCGGCGCACGACACTGCCATCCAAGAAAGGCACAAGCGGATCTGATTCTCACAAACAGCCACCACGGATGACGACAGCGGACATTCTACAAACAGGCTTTACAGGAGCGCGCACAGCTAAGCGGCCGTCGATGGCGGAACAACCGTTTGCTCCTACCCAGACAAGAGCCCGAGCTTGACGAGGGCCTGTCTGGCCGCTTCCTCCTTCGCGGCCCCCTTCACACTGGCAGATCCGATTCCATGGACCTCGCCGTTAACTAAAACGCACGGTCAGCAAGTTTCAGCGGCGAGATGTTGCGGCGAAGGACGGCTTACTCTTGCAGGTCGCCGTCCACTGGATATTGTTTCCGGCGCCCGTGTGGCTTTCAACCCAGTTCAGAGCGGCGAGCTGGTTTTGCTTCTGGAGGTCTACAGAGCAACGTCCGGTCAGCGTTGGTCGTAGTGGCGTGCACAGTGTACTCGCGGTTGTTCAGGTCAACGACGTAGCCTGAAGTGAACGTTCAGTCTCCGAAAAACATAGTGGGCGAAGAGAAAAGGGCGTACGAGGCATTGTTGTTATAGAGGTGGATGCTGTGGATGCGGAGAGGTTTTCGAGGCGGTTCTGGGTCTGAGGAAATGCATCCCTGGCCCTTCCACCGTTTTATACAAGGTACCTGCGCTCATCGACGACCGTTCGATGTCAGAGAGGTATGCCACTTCGGTCAGTGGCCCCCGCCTGTATCAGCGGAACACCTGACGATGCATGGGCACACTATGCGTCTGACGTCCCTGGGCAACGGCGGAAACACGACAATTCGGCAGACGCGAATTTCCCCGGGCTCCCAAACTATGGGACGCGATTATGCGTACCTCTATCCATTATTTCCTGCAGGGTCCTCCGATGCGACGAGGCTTGTCTTCGCACGCGGTGTCCCCGATGTGTGCTGTGCCGAGGCCCGACCGCGTCGCGATCGGAGAGACGTGGGACAACCAGCCCGTTATCCGACGACCAGGATACCTAATTATCCAACGTCAGTTGTATTTCGACGCATCCCGCCCGATAGTTACTAGCACGCACGCTGCTGTTCAGGGTCTACGAGACGCCACAATTTTCTGTTGGCCACGGATCCCTCCTCTTAGGGTCGACACAGGGAAAGTGTCCAGCTTACCATTGAAGCTAAACACCATCATGAAATGTAGCGTCGCGCGCTCTTGGACGGCGCCGAAGGATGCTCCGCCTACACGCTTAGGTATCCACGGCTGTTGAGATTGATCTGAGTACCTATCAGCGGACTTGACTCTACTTGACTCTATCACATACAACACATAAAGGGTCTCCTTGGAGAAACTCACCTCGTTGAGTGCTCGGATCTGGATACTACGCGGGATTACGAGATAATGGCGTTGCGAACTTGACGGCGCCTCGACACTGAACTCTGTCTAACAGGCGTTAGATGTTTCCGTATATTGACTGACATCATCGCGGGATATTGTATGAATGCACACCCCAATAATGCCGGTTCCCTGTTGTGTATATCCTGCGAGACCAAGCAAATCAGCCGCTGGCACTGCGGAATGCCGTCAGGGGGATATACAGAGCAAGGTCCGGTGAGCCTGGAAGCCGCTCAGGCGTAAATGAACCGGTCACGTACGTCAAGTTATGCTCTGGAAGGAGCGGGTGGAATCGCGACCTGCCAGCGAGAGGAGCTTGCAGCGGGTTGGGCATCTATCCACACCGATGCGCCACGGAGAGTGCGCGGTTGGTCATGTCAACGTAAGTGTTCCCAGTGCTGCGGGTAGTAATACCGCTGCGCCATACCAAACAACGCAGAAGAACTGATACACTCGGTGCGATCGTGACGCTCGACACATCCCGGAGCCCGATCGCAACCAATGGGTAAATGCCAGCACTTGGGATGACAGCACGGCGATAGCACGAGCCCACTGCGCCGGAAGGACTGTCAAAACTCGGGGACTAGATTAATGCTCGGAAACACTCACCCGACTGATAGAAGATCCTCGGTGAGATACATGCACTCAACATTCTTGTTTCGAGAGGCCGAGCAAGCAACGACGCTAATGGGCATGACGTGGAGGATCTGTCGGTCAGTAAAGCATCTGAGACGCGACTGCGCATAACGCCTGTTGCATTTTGCATCTGCGCCCCGTGGATGACGATGAGAGCGGCGACAGTCGCCATCGTGGTGCAATGCGCGAGTCTCCAGGCAGACGGCGCCCAGGCACATGCCCGCGAGCGCCTGAGCGCCTGGTACGAGCACCCACAGCAATACATATGAAATCGAGAAGACACATGACAATCTAGGCACAGGTATCGCTACACGAACACATGGAGAAGTCCGAGACGACGTGAAGGGAGAGAGGAACGCTACGTGAAAGAACAATGGAGAGAAGCATTCAGATCAGGCGCCAGCCGGCCAGGTCGCGGACTCAGAAATTTCAACCGTCATTCGGAGTCGGTTTCAGGATTTGCAGAGCCTCCTTCGCCGCCGCCTCTTTAGCCGAAGCTTTCGAGGTACCTTGGCCGGTGGCAACCACTATATTGTCAACTACATGCGCCGTCAGATTCACTACTAACAGTGACTAGTTGAAGGATAAATGCGTACTTTTGCAGTTGATGGACCATACAACTTCGTGGCGAGGCCCATCAAACTTTTCGTCCCAGGTCAGAGCGGACAGGCGACCTTTGCTCTGCAAGTCTGGTTTGCCGACGGGTGAGTGAGGTTCAACAGCCGGACTTTGAGCCACTCACAGTTGTTCAATGCGACAGTGGGGGACTCTAGAATTGTGGGAAGAAGGGGGGAGGATGTTGTTGGCCGAGGATGTACGAACACTGGTGGACGAGCACGTACCCCTGGTAGCCATTCTGTTCTATGTTCTGGAGAGCCTCTGAGAGTGCTCGACAGTCCCGCTATATACGCCTCCCATGGCTCCGCTCGGACCTTCGGCTTGCCATGGCGGTCTACGGCATGTTGCGCTGCAGCGAGAAGGGGAACTCGAGAACGGCAGGGCTAGGAGCTCATATGCCCGTACTGAAGTCCTTGCGCATCACAGGCAGCTCGATCGATGAGCTAGCAACAAAGCGGGGACGGTAGATCACTGGCGAAGACGCACCGCTCCATGAGACGTACGCCGCAAGAAGGTGAGGGGCGGAAGGCTTGCGTTTGTTGCCAGATAAGGAGGCACGACCCTAGGGCACACCCAGAGCTCGACGAGGGCGGCGGGCAACATGTGTCAATCAAGCTGTATGACAAAACGCAGCTCCGTCTGAAGCGGGGAGGTGGGGATTCGCCAAAGCGGAGTTCTGTAACACACTCACAGGCATCCTGCACGCAGCCGTGGGGCGGCAGAGCTTTCGCGGCAAGATTAGTCCCCGAAATCGAGTCCGCTTGAAGCTTGCTTCGTGTTGTCTGTTTCCGCGTGGCGCATTGGGGGCCTGGACCGCGATTCCTGCATGAATCTCCTCGTGAGGTCAGGAGAACCCCGCTCCAGCAGCACCGAGATCGACCAGCCTCGATGACTTCGCATGTAGAAGCCCGCGAGGCATTACCGGTCCATACCGGTTATATCCGGGGTACAGATTTGTGCAAAAGACAGTGCCGGGGAAGTGCTGAGGAAGGTAAATGTCTGCTGGTCGTCGGCGAGTGGTCGCAACTTTGGGGCGGCGGGCTTCGGAAATTAGCGCCGTTTCCAGTGCCGGCGCGAAGCAGGAGCAGCGCGAACACATGCTAGAGCCGCTCTCAAACCGCATAGCAAAGACTCCTGAGTCCCCTTCGAGCATAGCAAGCCCAAGTCCTTATTAGCGCAAGCAGTGACCGGCGTAGACCGGAGTAGAAGGAGAGAAGCATCACAATATTATCATAGAGCATCGCACGAACGCATCTGCAGGCATACACAGCGGGAAAGCGAGGATAGCGCTATAGCGGAACACCCAGAGCCTAAGAGAGGCGCAGATCCAGTCAAGCGTGAGACGTGAGGCGGTATTTGATACAGTGAGGCCGTAGGGCGGATTACTTAGTATAGGTTGGGTAGGGGTTATGTTGCTGGCGTCGTTTCGTTTGGTCTATAGCACATTCAGCTAGGAGTACACGTGAGATTGCAATAAGGTCTTACCGGCAATTTCACTATCTGCGAGCACCCCACAATACGCGCAGTGCTTGCTCAGCGGCGATTTCGCGCGCTGCTCCGACGCTGAGTGCAGATCCACGGCCGTATTCTATCCCGTTAACTACCATGCTGAATTCAGTACTTTGCGCATACCGCGGTGATGGGTCGACTCACTCCACACAGAGGCAGTCCAAGTAGGCGCGTTCTGAGGCCCGGCCTGTCGCTCTGTCCATTGGACACCGGCCACTCGGTTCGATTGGATGTAGTTGTTAAATTCCATGCGCCAGTCTGCTTCTGACTGGTGAGTAGGCGATGTAAGGATAAGATGCCTGGCACTCACGCTGTGACATGCTTGCAATGATATTGGGTGGGAAGTCGAGTGTAGATAGACGGTGTGTGATCTGCTGTGAGATCGAGAAAGAGAAAGAGGAGTAGAGGAGGACTGGAGGGATGGGAGAGACAGAACGGCCGAGCACACCTTCCTTATACCTTGCATGTGTCCCGAGCGATAACTGCAGGTCCGAGCATCTGCGGTATTCGGAGACATATGCGTCGATGGGATGCCGACAATGTCAAGACGTCAAGCCCGGTGCGGGTTGGAACGGCGACAAGAAAGACGGGGCGGTGTCAACAGCCGCGTATCCGGAAACACGTATGCGTCACTGTGTGGAATACGGAGACTGCTGCGCTGAGCCCGGTCAGGCGAACGCAGCGGGCGGGGCAGGCATGGAGAACCACCGGACGTGAGTCAGGGCAGCACATCACAAACGCGGGTGTGGCACAACGAGTGATCCTGCGAAGATGGGTCCAGGACCAAGGCGATCTCCCGCAGGGCTGCGTTCAGTCAACACATTACGGCTAACGGAGATTGGGTCTCCCACCTTTAATGCTGTGTTTAGATCTAGCCTGCATGTTGCATGTCACGTCGAGGACCTCCCCATCGTAGAGGGGACACACAGTTGGAAATTGAGACCACCAGTCATCCGTCTGCAATATGATATTAGCAAATGAGACACGGTTGGGCGAGAAGTTACCGTCGGTGGCATGGGCGGTTCCGAAAGCCTCGCAGACGCAGTACGGTGAGCGCGCCGCGCTGGATGGGCGACTCGCATGAACCACCGGGACGCCCTGCTACCTGGATATTGCGCAGACCCTCACCGCGAACCCCGCCTCGCAACGTATGGGGATGTGGTGACGGGCTTGCATAAAGGCCGGTAGGGCGGTAGCGTGAACGTAGGCGGCACCGGCTGCGACTGCGCTATTCTGTCCGTCCTAAGAGAATGCATCGTATTAGCCAGTATATGTGGAACCGATTCCAAGATCTGCAGCTCCGGGCGGCCGATTAATGTAACGTGCCTATTTGGGAAAGTTTGTAGGATTAGACTACTGAGAAAACACCGCTTCCGACCGGCGTCAATAGGAGGACGGTATCCGCGGCCGGTGTCTTACGGGCTGCCGTAAACTTGGCGGCTTCGCCACCACCATTGGACATGATGGGTACTGCAGAGCGAGTCGACAACCCTTGGGAAAGTCACTATCTGGCCATCGGTTGTCGGTACGACCAACGGATAACTATGCCATGATGTCCGTTACTGGCAGCTTCATGTGGATGCGGAACACAACGCATGCGGGCGAAACCACCCGCCCTGTTTTGTGCCCGGACATATCGAGAATGTTGCATGACCACAAACTCCAATCTTTGAATTGCTTAGAATAGCGGACTGTCGGTATTGGTCATTGCAATGCTAGGCGGTAAGTTTAACCGGCCGAACGCACCGTTGGCATCTGTGCAACAGCGATCTCACAGCTGGATGGATTTGCAGGAACACATAGGCTGGTTCCTTGCCCGCTGCCTCGAGGCCAGCGCTCCGGATCGGACAATTGGACCATCTCGACGCGGCGGAAGCGGTGACGCATGCCTGTGGTTGAGTACGTCTTAGTCCCACCATTCGACCAGCTGAGGACGTCGAAAAGGCATGGAAAGTACTCACAGGTCGACTCATGGCACTAGGGGACATCCAACGTACGGGTTCCAACGAATTGAGCATGCTGCGTGTCAAATCAAGAATGCCGTCGAACGCATACATTCGAGCGCGGGAATGTCCGCTCGTCGATACAATTGAGCGATGTGTCTACAAAGAGCATGAGCCGGGGTTCTGTATGCGAATATACTGATGAGAAAGTTGAGGGTGAGTCACTGGTCCATCGGATCTTGCAGGTCATTTGCGCCCTTGTACTTGGATCTGTATGTGAGTCGTGGAGCGTTGACCGTAGCTGGCTTGACTCAGAGGCCTCGGCGGAGCTGAGTAGGTTGGCCAAGGTCCGTGGCGCGACGCGAGGTATGTCGGCCCGGTATCATCATAGATCATAGATGAGGCGCAGTTTACGTGCACCCGACGAGGAGAGTTGGGAGGCGACGTGAGTTCCGCCACGCCCTCCGACGTCGCCGACCGCATTGAGCGTATAGCTATCCTCCAGTGCATGCGTGTGTGGATGAGATGGAGCCTGTGAGAGGAGCAGATGGAGGGAAGACGAGAACCGCATGGGCCGCGCGGTCCGAGCGAGTCGGAGCTCAAGGAGTGAGCGACGAGCGTTGAGTATACGAACCTTGGCCTTCCGCTTTGGGTAGCCGGACACGGCCGAGAATACGGCCGGGCGGACGGACGGCCGACTGGGGGACGGCGCCTGCCTGGCCGGAGCGGAGGGCGAACCGAGAGAGGACGGATCCGAGGGCGGCGAAGGGAGCCTCAGCAGAGTCCATCAACGCTCCCACTGCCAGTTGACAGTCGCCGTCGTCCTCCAGGCCCTGTCTCCCCCTTGCCATCTTCCCCCATCTTCCTCCTCTCGCCCCATCGTCCAGGACTTCGTCGTTGTCGTCCGACACGTTCTCCATCTGCAGAGACTTCCGTGTAGCCCCAGCTAGTCTTTGTCGGTTCCCACGAAAGTTTCCGTCAGCTCCCGACCGCCTGCTCCTTCTCTACAGCTTCTTGCAATCTCGCACGGTACGTTTCTCTTGCTGTGTGCTGCGCCTGAGGCTCTGACACTCTCGGTCTCTCAACGACGTGATCCAGGAACTCACCTCGAATCCATTCTTGCAGTATCTCTGTCACTGTTCATACCATGTCCCAATCGCCCCAAGGAGATATCCAGGAGCGCATTGCCGCCGCCAGGCGCGAGGCGGAGAGTCTGAAGGAGAAAATCCGCGCAAAGAGGGAGTCCTCTGCGGATACTAGCCGTCAGTATCTCCTCATGCGAACGTTATGAGCTGGCCAGTCAACTTACATCAATAACCAACGATAGTGCGGGCAATGGCCAATGAGGTCCCCGCGCTGCCCCGAGTCGTCATGCGCCCCCGCCGTGCACTTCGCGGTCACCTTGCCAAGATCTACGCCATGCACTGGGCGACTGACCGGCGGCACTTGGTCTCTGCTTCGCAGGACGGAAAGCTCATCGTTTGGGACGCATACACCACCAACAAGGTTCACGCCATTCCCTTGCGGTCCAGTTGGGTCATGACTTGCGCATACTCCCCGTCTGGCAACTATGTCGCCTGCGGTGGTCTCGACAACATCTGTTCCATCTACAACCTCCATTCCAAGGAGGGCAACAACGTGAAGGGTGCCCGCGAGCTTAGCGCTCACTCCGGCTACCTCAGTTGCTGCCGCTTCCTCAATGACCGCCAGATTGTGACCAGCTCGGGCGACATGACATGCATGCTTTGGGATATCGAGGCAGGCGTCCGGGTCGTTGAGTTCAGCGATCACACCGGCGATGTGATGAGGTAAGCTCTCGCGGTTCTCGGCGCGCTGACAGTTTTACATCGGACCTGACCACACTTGCCAGTTTGTCGCTCGGCCCTAACCAGAACGTGTTTGTGTCTGGTGCGTGCGACGCGACTGCCAAGTTGTGGGATATCCGGAGTGGCAAGGCAACGCAGACCTTCACCGGCCACGAGTCCGATATCAACGCCGTTAGGTTCGTCTTGCATCATATGCATGCTATCTAGATACGACCTCTGACGCTTATACAGCTTCTTCCCCAACGGAGATGCCTTCGCCACTGGCTCCGACGACGCTTCGTGTCGGTTGTTCGATATCCGGGCGGACCGCGAGCTTAACGCCTTCACACACGACAACATCCTCTGCGGTATCACTTCCGTTGCATTCTCCATCTCTGGCCGGATTCTGTTCGGCGGTTATGACGACTGGACGTGCAACGTTTGGGACACCCTCAAGGGCGAGCGGGTCGGTGTCCTCACTGGCCACGAGAACCGCGTCAGCTGCCTCGGGGTCAGCTCTGATGGCATGGCGTTGTGCACTGGTAGCTGGGACAGCACACTTAGGGTTTGTCTTTTTACGACGCTATGTGTGAGGCACAGAATCGCTCACGCTCGGTACAGGTCTGGGCTTAATCAAGTCATGCCCCTGGAAGCTCGGGATCGCCTTCTCCATACCCTCTCTTCTACCCCAGTGTACCCCCGGAATGGGCTTGACGGCCTCTATATTGATATTTGTTCTTTTCACGCGATATCATCCCTCTCCTACCCGCGCCCGCCGGCCGCCCCCGAGTCTGTCATTACGCGTTATTCCCCGCATCCTCGTACACTCTTTCCCCGTCAGACGTTGGGCGACATGTATCTTGTGACATACATTCTCCGTTTCCCCTCAGTCTCCGACGGTCCCCGTTCTGAATGTTCTCTGTTGCTTCCCTCGCCGCTTTGCTGTCCGTATTTCCACTCCGTTCTGGTTTACATGTTGGCAGATACAGAACCTATGTCATCTCTTTATCCTCACACGATTGTAAGAGATTGCTGTAGGAATGCCAATGGAGCATATATGCATACGCGTTCTGCTCAATCGCATGGTTGCCTCAAGACGTGTCAGGTCGTAAATATACAGAAGCGCCCATGTACTGATGTGCTGAAAGGTGGCAGCCACCGCGCAGCTCTCAGCCACCTGCACTCGCAACCACCATCTCGTCTCTCCCTCCGCTCTCATATCTTGCGACACCTACTCCTCGTGTTCAAGACCAGATAGCAAACCATGTCCGAAGATGACCGCGCCGCCAAAGCAGCACGCGCACGCGCAATGGTCCGTCGCTGACAATGACCGCCTCCGGGTTCCACGAGTGCTCAATGTCCGCCATTCCAGCTAAAGAAGAGGCAAGCCCAGAAAGCTGCTGAACATGGCGGACCGCCTTCACCGTCGCGCGTCGCATCTCCGGTTCCTCGCATAGCGTCCCCTGCGCCGTCCGCGTCCAGGACGTCCACTCCTGCCCCCAGCGAGCCACCTGCGCATGAACATAAACATCCGGAAGGGAACTCCGCTGACCTGTACGTCATGCATGCCTACCGAGTCTGAGCCTCTGCTCGTGAACTCCGTGCTTACCGTCTGCGCGGAACCAGGTTCACAAAAAGTCGCGACTCTGACGCGGACTCATGGTTGTCTGGACTTACGCGTGTCGAATCGCATCCCTCCCCGCCAGTCGCGTCACCTCCCCCACACCACACTCCTACATCCCCTCCAGCTGCGGCACCCGAGCGAGAAGACCTGCGGGCGCTTGTGCGCGACCAGCGGCGGGCCATCGAGACTCTGGAAGCGGAGAAGGCATCACTGGCCACTCAGGTGGACAACCTATCGCAAGTGGAGAACAGTACGTTGTGCAGGCTATCGAGTGTTCTACTGTTCGATGCTGAAACTGGTGCCCGCGCAGAGTCTCGCCATACGCTCGAGTTGTTCCAGGCGGAGCGCGCGAAGACTGAGGAGCTCGACAAGACTATTCGGGAGTTGCGCAGTCAGACGGAGAAGCTTTCGCAGGAAGTGAATAGGCAGCATGAATCATTCTCATTGCTCAAGGCGGAGAAAGAAGCTCTCGACGCGTCGACAGCAGAACTGAACGCCGCTCTCGCAAGTAGGTGGCGCGACTTCGCGCATATAGTGTGTTGCTGAGCTCGTGTCATAGAGGCCAGGGAGGTCGAGAAGGCACTAACAAACGAGCGCGCGAATTCCACTAGACTGCAGGAGCAGGTCCAGGCTCTCGATGAATCCGTACACGAATACACGGAGCGCCTCGAGCAGCAACAACAAACGATCACCTTGCTCGTTAATGAGAAAACGTCACTGTCCTCAGCTGTGGAGCGTCTCGAGCATGCGGAATCCGGTGCGTAACCGTTGCAAACATCCCCATGTGCCCAGGGTCTCACGTTGTATGTAGCTCTCAAGGAAACCGAACAGGAGCTCGAATCGGAACGCGCACAGAACGCGGACCTGCAAGCACGCGTGTCGCAGCTCGAATCGGACGCTCAGTCAGCCGAATTGCAGATCGTGTCTCTTGCAGCCACCGAGAAAGAGTTGACCGACAAGTCTCGCGACCAAGTGAATGCATCGCGCTACAGCTGCAGAAGTGTACGACTGACGCCCGGTGTTGCAGGAACGAGAGATCCAGCTCTTGAACGGGAGAGTGCATGAGCTGCAGACACAATCCGAAGAACACCTTCGGCGGGTTCGAGAGTTGGAAGAGCAGATAGAGAGCGACGACCGTGCAGATCGCCTTGAGGAGACACTCAAGAACACTCAAGACAGGGCGGATGACCTTGAATTCCAGCTCTCGAAGCTGCAACAGGTTAGTGAGTCCTTATAGTGACATCGGAACGCTAGCTAACCATGCGAAGACGTATGCAGAAGCTCAAGCAGAGCGAGACGGCCTCGCGAAGCAGCTGGAGGAGAAAGTACAAGCCGAGGCCGACTGGCAAGCGCGATACTCCGAATCTGAGCAGCAGTACATGGCCATCCAAGGCCAGCTATCGACAGTCATTTCAGAGCGAGACAGCCTCCGAGAGGAACGCACTGCCCTGCAGACAGAGGTGGAAGATGGCAAGAGCCTCGCCACGGAGCTCCAACAGAAACTCGCGGCCCTCTCGTCCGAACTCTCCCTCAATGCGCGCCAGCTCAAGCAGGTTCAGGCGGAGCTCAGGGCCGCGACCGCGCGCGCCGAGGACGCGGAGAAGACACAGAAGGAGCTCCAGGCCGAGGGCATCGGCCTGATGCGGTCGCTCGACGAGATGCGCCCCAAGATCGTCGAGCTCACGGACGCAAAACTCCAACTCAGCGAGAAGGCGGACAGCCTCGAGAACACCGTCCAGAGCCGGGACGCCGTGATTGCGCAGCTCGAGTCAGATCTCGACGAGTTGCGGCAGCAAAAAGAGTCGACCGAGCAGGAGCGGGACCGCCTGAGCGCCGCGCTCGACGCGGAGCGTGCGACGCTCCAGAAGGACTCCTCCGAGATCCAGCAGGCGTACGCGGAGCTCCAAACAGAACTCCTCGCTGCGCAGAAGGACGTGCGCGACCTCGAGGACGAGCGCAACAAGCTGCGCCAGGTCTCCAATTCGAACGTCGAGGAGATCCGACGGCTCACGGACTCACTGCAGTCGTACTCCACCCAAGTGTCTTCGCTCCGCAGCGAGCTCGGCGAGCACACGCGGGCCCAGGCGGAGACCGAGGAGTTCCTCGCGCGCGCGCAGGCCGAGCAGGAGTCACTGCGGGCGGAGCTCGCGCAGAAGGACGAGGAGCTCGAGCGGCTCCGCGAGGCCCTCTCCGAGCCTCCGTCGCGTGCGGGCACGCAGTCGCTCGACGAGGAGATGCTCAATGCGCTAAAGCAGCAGCACGCGCTCGAGCTCTCCGAGGCTCAGTCGCAGGTGCGCGCCCTCGAGAATTCGCTCTTCAAGACCGAGGCGCAGGTACACGCGTTCCAGCGGCAGGTCGCTGCGCTCGAGGACGAGCTGGTGCAGTTCCGCGCGCAGCCGCGGCCGTCGTCGCGTACTTCGACGCATTTGCCGCACCCGCCCCAGCCGCTTCCGCGGCGCACGTCGAGTCGGACAATCGACCACTCGGACGATCTCCGGAGAGCGTCGTTGAGCTCTCGTCGCCCGAGCACGCTCGCAGTCCCACAGACGGTGTCCTCCTTCGAGGGTCTGTCGCCCGAGACTAGACACAAGCGCAAGGTCAGCCTGAGCATGCTAAAGGCGCGGTTCGACAGCGAGGTCGCCGCGACGAGCACCGTCTCCCGACCCACCTCCCGTGCGTCGAGAAGCATCTCCTCGCCTGCACATCAATCAAACGGTCTTCCCGCCGTCATCGAGCCTCCTTCCAACCCTGCGACGCCGCCTCCTGCGTCAGCTCCGAAACGTCCCATATTCATGGACGAGGCGCACGTCTTCTGGTGTCACTCGTGCCAGGGCGACCTCGTCGTCCTCTAATCCTTAGCAGTATACCCACCAACTAGTAGTCTTACGTCACATATCTATCATCTCTCTCATACTGCCTTGTGGATGTTCTCGGAGCTTGGTTGTGTTGTTGTACTTAGTTCGCCTGTTTCCCGCGCAAATAGTGATTTATAGTGTACAGGGAGCTGTTCGTAGGGAAGACAGTGCATGCGTGGCAGCGCGTCCGGGCGCCGCCCATTATTAGACAGCTATACTCTAAGTGAAGGGTGTTGGTGGTAATGGTGGTGGTAGAGCTAACAAAGAGTCCGCGGTCCCGAGCACCCAGAGTCCCCGTGTGAGAGTCGTATCATCGCGCGTCGCGTTAGAGATGTGCATACATGTGGCGCTGCGAGCCAGGGCGCGACCCCATCTCACTCAGCAGCCTGAGCCTGACGGAGGCTGTTGCGCTTCGTCTTCAGGGACACTAGTGTCTTCTGTAGATCCTGGATAGGGGGAAAGGCGGGGTTAGTCCAGGCACAAATGCGGAGACGGGTAACATCATCAGACGGGCGTTGGCAGATGGAGACACGTACCCTAACTTCGTCCGGGCGGAGGGTGCCCCGGCCGCGCTCCTCCTCGAGGCCCTTCTCGATGCTCTCGAGGATCTCGCTCATGAGCTCGCGGTAGTCAACGCCGAAGAAGTGCGTGAGCTTCGCTGCGCGCCGGCGGCGCTGCTGGAACGACGGCTCCGTCGGCGTGGGCGCAACGATCAGGCTGATCTCGGACGTAAACGACGCGATGCTGGTGCGCGATGGGAGCGACCGGCGCCGCTCCGCCTTGGACGTCGGGGTGACAACGACCAGGTCATCTGCGAGGGGCGCGGACGGGCCTGTGAGGTAGTCGTGTAGCTCGGCGAGCGACTCGCGGTCGTCCTAGAAAAACACGGGCCTGGTGTCAGACACAGCATAATCGGGTAAAGTGTGTAAACGCACCCTGTCAATGATGTCGTTCAAAGAGTTCAAGGAATGACGGTAGTGCATGTACACGGAGGACCGTTTGGCGTCAAGGAGACCGAAGTCGTTGCTGTCGTCACGGATGAGCGGCTCAGATGAGTCTGACGTGCCTGGTCGGGCGCCCTTCTTCTTGGACTTGGACTTGTACGCAAGTCCGGAGTCGGAGGGTGTGATACGGAACGCAGGGGCAGACGGGCTGCGCGGGGCGGCGGCCCTTGGGGAGGGAGGCGCCTTTGAGCTCGTACTAGCGGTGAGGCTGTTTGATGACGAGGTCGGAGCGCGTGTGTGGTAGAGCGTCTGCGGGGGAGCCACGCCGAACATCTGCAGACGACCATTGTCAGTACACGGTATAAGAGTACACAATGTGCCCAACAGACGCACCTTTTCCATCTTGACCGCGCGACGGACGTTGATTGCCTTCTCGCGCTCGTTGAGCTCCTCCTTGAGGCGGTCGATGTCGTCGGACCACTTCTTGGAGAACTCAGCGGCGGAGCTGCTCCTGCGACGCCTCATCTTGAGCCTGCGCTCTGCGGCGTCGTCGTCGACGAGCGGGGTGGAGGGGGAGGGGGCAGCGAGCGGGGGGAGCGGGGTGCCCTCGTCGAGAGTGCCGAGGACGAGATGCGGGGGGACGCGGGAGCCGAGGAAGCGGTGGAGCTTGGCCAGCTTTTCTCTCTTGCGGCGGCGCTCGTCCTCCGCGAGCTCCTCCGCCGAAAGCGAGAGGCTATCAGACAGCTCGGCGGGCGACAGTCGCTGGCCCCCCAGCCGTGTCCGGGGCCCCCGTGGCGTCTCCGCCAGGATCTCCGACAGTCCGTCCCCCTCCCCGCCCTCCTCGTCTGACAGGTCCATGAACGACAGCGGGGACCCCGGACCCTCCCTGCCGCTGGTCCACCGCCCGGACCCGGCCACGCTCGCCGTGTCCCCCTCCGCCGTCCCTATCTCGATCACCGACGAGTCGTCCCGCCCGCCGGCCGACCCGGCGCTGTACGCCCGCGACGCGCCCGACTCGTTCGAGCGCCGCCCGCCGGGCCCGGCCATAAACGCAAACTCGTCCGGGCTCAGCGGCGCAGAGTGTCGGCGCGCCGCGACGGGCAAGTAGTGCGTGCTGTCCGGAGGCGGCCACGCCATCCCGTCCGCCTCGAACACGGGCGTGACAACGTCCTCAGACATGGACACCGCCGGGCGGTGGTGCTGGTGCGAGTGCTTGCGCTTCGCATTCAAATTCAATGCCAAATTGCCCGGGATCGGCAAGCACCCGTTCGGGAGGTGCGCATCGTTCTGTGGCGAGATAGGGGAGACGCCGGGTGTTTGACCAAAAAGTTGCGTGAGCTTGTGCGTAGTCCGCACGCGCTGTGCGCGCTCGCGCGCCGAAAGCGCGTTCGTGGTAGTTAGGCCAGTCAGGCTGCGGTCGAGGTCAGACGCGAATGTTGACATGGGGCTTCCGTGCTTAGGCGATGTCTTGCTCGCCTTGCCTGACGCAGACTGTCCCGAGCGGGATAGTCGGCTGAAGTCAGGCTTGGGTGTAGTGGGGATAGGGGGTTTGTCGGAGCCAGTGGGGAGGAGGCGCGGGAGATGGGGTTTCGTAGAGCGGGCAGGGGACTCGCCGTGACTGAAATCGTTGCTGGAATCGTAAGGGATAGGCTGTTCTGCGCGTGAGCTCTGGCTCGGCTCGGGTATAGAGAAGTTCTTGAAGTTGGCGTTGAGGGGAGAGAATGTGGGGGACGCGAGGTCGATAAAAGACTCGCGATCTGGACTATGCATGGGGGACCTGCCGGGGAGGGGATAGCGAGCGATGTCGAAGGAATGGTTATTAGAAGAGGAGGGATATATGGTAGAGGAGATGGAGATGCGCGCGTCGGTGTGGGAGGAGGGGGGGTCGTGCGAGGAGTCGGAGGCAGAGGCGGGGGAGAGACTGGGGCCGAGCGAGGCCAACGAGCTCGTTGTAGACATGTCCGACGCTTGCCGCGCGTGGGAAACCCAGGCGCGTGGCGGTGGCTGCAGATTGAGCGGTGAGTCGCCCCGGCCTGCCCTCGCGTTCGCGCCCCCCAGCCCCGTCTCCCCGACCCCGGCCCTGGCTGATTGGAACGTTGATCCGCCAGCTGATGGCCTGCGAAGCCGCCCCTCGCCCTCTCCCATCCGCACCTCCTCTTGCGTGTTTGCATCTGCAGACGAAACAAAAACAGATACAGATCCAGTTGGCCCTCCCTGCGCAGCAACGCGGCACATAGCCATGGAAACACACGTACTTTTTACACCGCTCGGCGCAACGGGCGAGCTAGGCACGCTCGCGGGCTGCTTTATCAGTTCGCCCGACGCCCCCTTAGCCCCTTTATCCAGCATCCCCCGGATCCGCCCCGACACTGACAGGTCGCTGCTGCTCCCCTTCTCCTGGCTGTTGCGCCGCGGGTCCACTTCGGCATCGCTCAGCCGCCGCCCGCCCCGCCCGCCAGAATCAGACAACGCGTTCAACGAGGCCTTCGGCTTTGCCAGGCGCGTGATCTTCTGTAGCCCTGAGAAGTATCGGTTGTGACGCGGCGGGCGTGGTCCGTCGATGGAAGACGCGGAGAACTCAGGCGAAGAAGGACCCGAGTCGAGCGGCGAGATCGGGTCGCCTGTACTTCGCGAAGACCACTTGCGCAGGCTCGCCGTTTGCGACTCGTCGTCCTCCCTTGGGTCGTCGTACTCGTTGCCCTGTTCCGCTATGGCCATTGACCCGCGACTTACCCCGAACATCATCGTGTCACCGCGGAGAAAATTGGATAAACGCGGTGTCGGCTTGGGACTGAGGTCCCAGTTTCCTCCTGGTGTACCTGGGCCATTAGAAAACGGAGACGAAGTAGGTGAGTTGGGCAAGGAAGGGATCCCGATCTCAAGGCTGTCTGCGGGGGAAGGCAAGTTGGACGGTGGTGGCCTGCGACTATTTGGACGCGGCGGTGGTGGAAGTCCGCCCGCGGAGTGAGGTAAAGAAGGTCCTGTAAGGGAAATGACAGTCAGTCGTCGCGTCATTCAGTCGTGCCACGGCCGGAGAAGGGGGTGAGAAGGGCACGGAAGCTGTACACGCACCGAAAGGCCGTCTCTCGCCGTAATCGAGCTGCTCAAAGGCAGCGTTGAGCACCTGGGGCTCGACTATGAACCTGTTCCCGTTCGCGGGAGAGAGCGGTGGAGAGCGAAGATAGTGGCCGCGATCGGTGCTCGTGCGCGTGTCTTGGGGTGGTTCTGCGCTGCCGCTGGTCCCATCCGTGGCTATCATCGTGTCCGTTAGAGTGGTCGGACGTGGGCGTGAAGGGTCGTGACGGATGCCGTCAGGCGTGGAAGCGGCTCAAGATACAGAAGGGAAAGAGAGGGAGGGGAATGCAGCCAGGACCGATCCTAGTCGCACCTGAAGAAGAGAGAGGAGAGGAAAGAATTCGCAATCAGTATGTGGGCTCCTCAGGCACGGAGGGAGCACTGAGATCCAGCGCGAGGTTCGCGTGCACTGCCCCGTCCCCACTTACGCTTAGACTGAGCGCGCCCTCTTGCGGGCCGGTACGCGTCGGAATGCAGGTAGTGATACGTCGCAAACTGAGCGCTGCGTGCCGCGGTGAGTATCGACCAAGACGAGCCGTCGACGAGCAGACAAGAGCCCTCGCTCAGAGTCTGCGTCCGCCGGAGCCGCGGACGCACGGTACCTTCAGGGCGCTGTGGCGGCGTATCTCTAATCGGAATTCTCGCTCCGGCAGGCGCGGAACCCGTCCCGTCGACCTGGCAACCCCGCCGCAGCGCGCGGCCATCCCCACCCCCGCGCCCGACCTGCCGGATCCGGTCATCAATCTGCACCCGATAGATCCGATCTCCTCTATAGACGCCAGATAGACACGCCTTCAGATTCGTCTCTCGATCACAAACAAGCCCTCGATCGTCGTCGAATTGCATATGTCCTTGTCTGCTCAGCCCCGTTTCGCTTCTCCGACCCTGGAGGCTAGAACGAAATGTGTACGTCTGCGCGAGTCGTCCTTGCACCCTCGCACTGCGAGCTGACGGCATCCGAAAATGGGCGCCTCGCCTGTATGATCTCTTCTGTCCAACCCGTCTGTCACCAGACGCCACCAGCGGTGCATGTAAACGACGCTGCCATCGCTCATCGCCGGAACGCAACAGCGCCATGGCGGAGCGCCGGGCAGTCAAATCATCAACGGATGGCGAATCGACACCCTCGGCCTTTTCGATATCAAACATCGGCGATTGTCGAGTGTCGACTTCGCGGGATGTCTGCACTCCGCAGATGATGGTGGCACCACAAACTATCCTCCAGAAGCACACCTGGGGAGTTCGCAGCGACAATACTCTTCAATTTTGAAGCTTGAAGCTTCTAGCCGTCTGAAGAGCAGTCTCGCGGCGGGGATTAAGAGAAAGCACCGGTAATGTTGCGACGGTCGGAGCACATTGAGGGTCGCTGAGCCTACCCGACCCTTGTGTGCGCTCCGCCTTGTACGTCCTCATCCACAGCACATCACGGCCTGTGTGAATGATGGAGAAAATAAGACAACATGAGGCGCAAGAACGCACTTACTGTGGTCAGCCCACCAGCACCCCGGGTCCCCGGCGGGCACATAGCAGCGAGTGGCGGCGTGCACGAGGCGCACGGCGCGAGCGAAACGATGATTGCCAACAGAAGATCCGGGTGTATATACGTACAATGTGACAGCCCTATAGATTATATGCGGTACAGTGGCGACGACGACGGTGCGAGCGAGCGGGGGAGTACGGTAGTGAGGTCTGGTCATTATGTGCACTGTGCGACATACTATGCAGATGTCCGTACGCGGCGCGGCGGGAGCGCGGGGGGTGGTCCGCGCCCGTTCGGTGCTTGCGCTGAGGCTGGAGGCGTGGGCGGGGAGGAGGGCGTAGGCGTGAGGTCCACAGGCGAGTCGAACACTGCCGCCGGCCTGTCACGGTCAACTGCGTTCGGAAGATCGGGGGTGCTCGCCTCGGCGCGCTGCGCGAGACCATTCTGTCCAGGAGACGAGGGTGGGGTCAGCGAGGCACGCTTCACCCGGTCCTTCGAGGCGATAGACTGCAGGGCAGCAGAGGCCGGCGAGCGATCAGCCTCCACGGGTCGCGGCATCTCGGGTTTCGACTGCAAGACGTGTGTCGAGTTCGCGCGAGGCGGCAGCGGCGGAGGCACCGGGCGCGGTGGCGTAGGCGAGGGCTCGCCCTCGTGTGTTGCTGCCCCCGAGTCCTGGTCGCGCCCCGAGAATCCTGTCTGGGAGACTGGCACCGGTTCGCTCACGGTCGAGCTCGCGGCGCCGGGGTTCTTCCACAAGCGGTAGACGCTCTGCAGAGGGGGAGCCTTCTTCGACTCCTGCGCGGCCGGTTGCGGAGCGACGAAGCCCATGGACATCACTTCCCCGCGATGGCTGGCGTGGATTCCAGGGATGGTCATCGTCTTCGGGGGCGGCGGCTGCGTGTGTATAGGCGAGGGCGGCCGCTCCGGCTCCTCGGGCGCGACGAGCACTTGCGCGGCACTCTCCCGGGAAGACGTCGAGACGTGTGAGTCCGACCTCTCTACCGGCAGCGCCGCCGGAGAGACAGAACGCGCTGTAGGCGCCTCATCCACCCTCGCAGGCGGTGAAGATGCCATAGCCGGTCTTGGGGATGCGCCTACAACAGCAGTGTCCTTCCCCTTCCCGTCAAGCGGGACAACGATGGGCTCTGACGCCTGCTGATTGCTTCGCGAGGACGCTTCTCCGAGTGGGGGACGCTCTCGCTCCCGCCTCTCTTCCACCGCAGCGCGCACCTCAGCGTAACTCGGACGCGTGACGTGTGTGCGACTTTCGATCCGCCGCTGGTCTCCGTGGCCGGCGTCGGGGACCTCGTCCGCCATAGACGCAGAAGTAGACGCAGGTGTAGGTCCGCCGGTGGACGTGGAAGACACGCTATCTTTGCGGAAGTTGCCCCAGTTGACGCCCCATTTGCGCATCGCCTCCTTCGCGGTGTTGCTGAGCGCCTGCTTGTCGCCCGCACGCGACTTCAGTGTCTGCAGGAACGAGCTCGGGCTTGTGGGCATTTGACGCGGGGAGCTTCCGCTCGGGGCAGGGCTCTTGTTTCTGTACGTCGCCATCTGAGACTCTGATCCGTCGTCGGAGAAGTCGCCCGCATGAGAGGAGAACGATGCTGCTCGGGATGACGCCGAACGCGAGTGTTGGGAGGAGCTGCGACGGTTCGGTGCGGTTGGCGTAAGGTACTGGTCTTCGTCATCGGGGTCCACAGACGAGGTCGTATCATCCTGGTATTCCGCAGAGGCAGCGTTCGGCGTTGAGCTCGATCTCCGACCACTGGAAGTGTCAGGCCCGCTTGTCCGTCCACGCGATTCGGCTTCGTCCACTTCTGACGCGGGCGTAGAGCTCGTAGATGGGGCATCGGTCTCTTCCTCTACGCCTGCGAACCAGCTGCGTCGTCGCGCCGCTGTCGATGTGCTCACAGCTGACGTGATGGCAGCGTCCGTAGTGGCTGCACGAGTGAGGGACACAGAATCAGAGAGAGAAGGGTCGACAGTCTTCTCAATATTTGCAGATTGCGACCGTTGCACCGGGGGCATATCAGCATCTCCTGAGTCGAGTTTCGACGACTCGGGTGCAGGAGCTGAAGCTGGCGTGCTGGTCCCGTCCATGGGAACGTCTTCGTCAGGCAACGGAGCGTCTTCACGGCGCGACGCGTCGGCCCAGATACCACCACGGTGGTTGTACTGTGAGCTTTCGAAGAATGCGATGTCATCCATATTGGGGAGCACGACGGATTCTTGGATCTACCACGACGAGTTTAGACAGGCGGACAAGCAGAATACGCTTCCAAACAAACTTACCACTTCCTTGACTTTAGACTCGATCGTGCTGAGAATCATACCCCAGGTGATTTGACGATCGCTCACAACGGGCTCCACGTCCAGGACGACCCTTGGCATTTGAGTGAAGGCGTACCAGATCCGACTGCTCGGTGGCCGCTTGACTTTCACCAGCAGGTTGCCTTCGATTTCCCGGAGCACCAAGGCCAGCACGAGCTTGACTGTGTACGTCTTGAACCGTGCGCCCAGATTGATCGTCGCCGTCGCCTCCACGGTGATCCGCACCTCTCCCTTGTAGGAAAGATGTACCTCCAGAGAAGCGTCGCCCTCCTTGGTGAGCTCCTTCAGCATGGGCTTGCTGAAGGTCGGTGCGCGATTTCCGACGCTAACTTCGCGGACGACGATGTCTGTGAGGAAGCCCGGCCGTTTGACCTTCGAGATCTTCTTCATGAGCCGCCCGATGATGTACGACTCCAAAGTCTGCGTCCTGTAATAGCTGAAGAATATCCGACCGATGAGGGCGTTGAGCCACCGCATGGGGATGACGTCGGGCTGCTCGTCCAGTGTCGATACCAGATGGGACATGTCCTCGGGCTTGAACACCATCTTCAAGGGATCGAGGGTGCCCGTGTTTGGCGGGTTGTCCGACGCATGTACGAGCGAAAGATACCAGTCCTCCATCTCCACCGCAGAACGTACGAAGATGAACCACGGTGTCGAGATGTCCATCGCCTGTTCCCTTGCCTCCTCTTTCCGCTTCTCCACCTCCGCCATCCGTTCCCGCTCCTTCTGCCTCTGCCGTGCACTCATATTCTCCTCGTCAACCTCCTCTTCGATATCCTCCTCCCCAAGCTTCATCTCCCTCGTGACACTCGGCAACTCCTTCTCCCCGACACTCGTCTTCGGCTTCAGACAGATCGCGTTCCGCTTCGCGAACAGCTCGCCGTCCGGGAGGCCCTCGGGGAACACCACAACATCATGCCCGCTCAACTCGATCGCGGCCTCGCACTCCGTCATGCTCTCGTCCTCGTACAGGTACAGCACCTTGCCCTTCAGCGCGACGTACCACATGTCCTTCGGCCGCGACCGCTTCGGGTCCTTCGAGCGCGCGTCCAGGAAGCCCTTCACGAGCCCCACGTACGACGCATCGCCCGGGGTCTCCTCGAACGTCCGCCGCACGGTAAGCCAGCCCTTGCGCGGCCGCGGCAGGTCGTTTATCTCCACTGGGGACGCGGCCGCGGCGGTCGTCGAGGCAGGCTCCGCAGCGCCGTCCGCGCCCTGGTCCGCCTCGGACTGCGCCTCGAGCTCGTGGCGCTTGAATTTGCTGCCATCGGGGTCGCCAACGGGCACGGATGTGTAGACGGTGTAGAAGACGGCGGCGAGGACTGCTAGGGGGAGGAAGGTCAGGCCGCCGAGCACGTAGGCATAGAAGAGCGCTTTCAGGGACATCTGCTAGCGTCCTGCGCGTTCAGTCAGGCAGGGAGCTCGGCGCGCGGAGAAGGGAGGTGACTGACGGGTGGGTGGTCAGCGAGCTCGGCGAGCCCGGTGGGTGGTGCAGAACATGGAATACGTGGTGGACGGCGCCTCCACCGCCACCGCCAGGCGCGGTGAGGTCACCGCATACAGCCGTCCCACGCACACGTGCGTACCTGCATGCAGCCCGCAATCCCCGGCCGCGTTCCGACCTTCGCTCTCCTTCCTGTTCCTTGCGGCAACAAACACGACATACGACAGGACACACAGTCCAGTAGCATTGCAACGAGATATCCAACACACGCGAACGCCAAATAAAGACACGACCAATCGAAACGTCTACCGGTGCGACATGAAATGCAGGCCTACATATTATGGATCCGCGACTCCGAGGCGATGCACAGTAACGAACGAACGAACACACGATCGCACGACAGACGGTATCGCAACAAGCATTCCCTGAGCCGCCTCAGCCCTCCCGGTGGCTGCTACGCGAATAACACGTCCGTCCGCGCGCCGCACACACTCTCGCCGCGTCCGGTGCCCGCTGGCGCCGTGTCGACAGGGGCCGCGAGAACATGCCCTTCGACATCTGCTCCTGCACAGGCGGCAGCTGCGCGTACCAGTGTCCGTCCTCGTACCGCCAGCGCTCGACGAGCGGGAACGGCTTCGCGACGAGCGGCGGGAACACATCGTTCAGCGCGGGGTGCGTCGGCACGGGCAGCCTGTTCCCGAACGCCGCGTCCTGGTACGGGATCAGGCACGCGGACGCGCGCGGCAGCGACGCGCACGGCGTCACCACGATCGTCGGTATCGACGGGTCGTCGTTCGTGATCACAAGTGGCGCTTCTGCCCTCTGTGCACGGTGCGTGAGCGCAGAGGCGAGTAATGGATCGGGCAAAAACGTACTTTAACTGAGGAGCGCCGCCTCGCGCGTGGCGGTAGTGCGGGTGCTGGTCGTGACGACGCAGAATCATTGACATCAGCATGAGGAAGTCGCGCAGGGAGCACGTCCCGCTCAGCGGGCTGTGGCGGCAAAAGTGGTGAGCACCGGCGAACATCGCTACAGCTCCCTGCAGGGCACATAGACTAACTGACCTCGAAGTACGCCTCGCGCTCGTGCGCCGCTTCCAGGTCCGCGAACAGCTGCGCGAGCTGCTCCACGTCGTCATGCAGCGTAGCACTGAGCGCGTGGTAGACAGGGGTGAGCGTGCGCGAACAGATGCCCGAGACGCTGCTCCAGGCGAGCTGTGGGAGCGGCCTCACAAACCCGTACAGATCCTCGACGTTGAGGGTCTGCGTGCGTCGTCGCTTCAGCTAAGCTCGCGGTGCGCTCTTCACAGGCGATCCTATCACTCACCAACAACTCCCTCTCGCTCTCCGAAACCGAGCACTGCTCGCGCAGCTCGAGGGTGGACAAGAGGGTCCTCGCCGCCGCCTGAGACAGCCGTGCAAGCATAAGTAGATCGTCGCTGGCCCGTGGGTTGCGCAAGTACAGCTATGTATAGCAAGAAGGGGTGGCGCGCTAGCTCAGGTTGGACGCAAGACGACCAGTCATCTGCAGGGCCGCACACGCATGAGGACTGCCCAAGAGCAGAGGTAGAGGGCTGAGGAGAGAGCTGAGAGCGGGCCTCAGCGGACGGCCGTGCACACTCGGGGATTCAAATGCTCCGATTGGTCCGGCTGAGTCAATCGCCCGGGGCCGGTCCCCCGCCCGTTGCCTGATCCGGCATAGTGCCCCATACCCCAGATTACGATCTGCGCTGCACCGATCGTGGTCCCGTCACCTCTCTTCTCGGGCCCAGGCCCGCATGACGAGGAAGCAGACGGATCGGTGCTTCTAATAATGCATGCGTGATGGGTGCGCGGCGTATGATATTACGGTGGTCAATTCTATGTATGTATCGTGCGATAACGAGCGACGTATGCTACAGGTCAACTGAGAATTCGAAAATACACATGTGCAAGAACGAGCGATGCGATGCAGAGTGAGTGCGATGGGCGGGAACAGCGATGCACGGAGAGCAGACAAGGAGTGGCGCGGAGACGCATCAAAAAGCGAACAACAAGGATGCAGCCTCACACCGACATGAAACCATGTGGTCGTGTATCTAAAACAAAACCGGACGTCGATGGCGCGGCGAACGCGGTCGTCCAGTCGATGGGTGCGTCGAATATAGCTGCACCCGGCCAAGCTTGTTGTGGCGCGGCCGTGGCGGGGGCCGACGAATTGGGGGCGGGTTGGTACCACGTCCACTCGGGATCGAATAGCGACTCTTCCGGGACGTCGCTGGGGAAACCCTGCTCGTCCATGCCCTCGAACGCGAAGTCGTCCATCAGGGTGTCGTCGCCCATGTCGTCCTCGTAGTCTCCCTCGTCATACGGCTCGTCCTCGCCGTCCATCGTCTCGTCCTCCTCGGGAGACTCCGAGTCGGCCTCGTGGCTGAAGACGTCAAGCACCGGTAATGGGAGCACAGGCTCCGAGTGTCGCCTGACGAAGTCTTTGGGGTCGTAATGGCGGTCGCCTCGCAAGATCGGCGGCTTGTATGCTCGGACCGGTTTGGGCTGCATGATCTCCAGCGGGCGCGGGAGCTGGGTCTGGTGAGGCGCGATCGATGAAGGCCCTGAGGCCGGGGGAAGCCCACTGAGATTATCTGTGATCGAGCGCGTGGCGGCGGCATCTGCGAGGGCAGGGGCGATCTGCGCGAGTTGTTCCTGGCAGAACGACGGGAATTGGAGAGCAGCGAGGCTCGCCGGCTCGCTGTGTCGCCTTGCACCCGCCAAGCCATTGCCCTCGTTCGAGGGGAGGGCGAGAGCCTGCGGCTGGCACGCGTCGAAGCTGTACGTGCAGAAGGCGTTGGGGGAAAGGGGCGCAGATCCCGGGAAGGCTTGGACGTAAGAACTCTCGAGTTCGGCCTTCGTGTTCGCTTCTGAGGCGAACGCCGGGGCCTCCTGACCGAAGAAAGAGTAGCGGAGGTCGGGAAGGATCCCGAACGCCGCGTCGCTGAGGGCAGGCGTCGTGACTGAGCTGTCGGATGTTGGCGTGGGATAGTCGTCCGAAGACGAGGACTCCATGTACGAGCTTGAGCCGAAGCTTGATCGAGACATGGAGCGGAAGATCGGCGACTGCTGATTTGGCGGGCTCGTGTTGAACCCGCATTTCTGCTGCTCCTCGCCGACGGAAAAGTCGAACTGCGAGAGCGCGTCCTCTGGAAAGTCTGTAAAATATTATGGTCAGACCAGCGTATTTTATGGCACATGTGCGATGCACCCACCGTAGGACATTTGTTCCAGGCCTTCATAAAGGTAGTTGAGCACGTCAGACTCGTAAGGCATCCCTGCGGTACAAGAGGCAGAAGGGTCGTTCACGAAGGGGAAGAGGGTACTGCGGGAGGTGGAGGGAACTGCTTGAGGGTAGTTATAGGCCATTGCGGAAGCGGGTGCAGAAGGGGATTGAGAAGGGAGGGAGCGACGAGCGGTAGGCGACGGGGACCAGGCGTCGCCCGAAGATATATGGCGACCATCTTCGAGAGTGGCGTGAGCGCAGGGGCTGGCAGAGACAACAGCGGATTTGGGTACACGTTGCGGCTGCTTGCAGAGAAGCTGATGCGAAGCTGTCCACGAAAGGAGCGTTTGCGGCAGCTGCGCGGGCGTCTGTGGCTATCCGGATTGATCAGCCCGGCGTTCTGGGAAATGGAATGCTAAACGCAGACAATAGATCGTTTGCTACAAAGGACTGCCGCACACTGGGCGGGACACGGCGAGGGCACGCTGCAAATACAATGGCCCCTTGCCGCTCCAGAAAGGCAAAGAAAGGCGGGATACTCACGCGGGCGTCATGTTCGCGGACCTCACAAACCTCGTTTGCGGCGTGGCACTTGGTCAGAGGGCGTACCGAGTGGCTCTGATCCACGCCAGACAGGAGGCAAGCCGGCGCTGCGGGGGCCCTGTTGCAGGTACCAGTCGGTGCATCAGATGAACAGAGGCCTTGCATGGATGGATGGATTATCTTCGTGCGCTTGGGCGGGAGCTGATCGCGCGCGGCGACGGCGGAGGGGGAGAGCGGGCGTTTGTGGGTGAAGCAGGGCATGGGGGGCGGAGGGGGGCATGTTGAGTGGGACGGAGCGGTAAATAAACGTCTGGGGCTGATTCGGAGGAGTGCAGTCGGGACGGAAGCTGTGAGATGTGTGAGAGACGGCATCCGAGAAAGCTTCCAAGAGTGTTCCAAGTCAGCCGGATCGGGAAGTGCGACCACAATCGCGTCCGGGATGCCAACTATCGCCCGCTTCGCCGAGTATCTCAATCACCCCATCGCCCCTCCGCGGAATCTTAATCAGGCACCATGTTCATCATCCCACCTTCCCCTCCGCGCTCTCCTCTCCATGAGTCGCCTCCCAGCCCGACGTCCCGCGAACAGCGCCGCTCAGGACGCGGCGCCATCGATGCACGGATAGTAAATACCCTAAACCACCACGCCGCACATGCCGTTAATGTGACATGGTCCCCGTCCGTGCGCCGCTGCCCTGTCTGTTCTGCGCAGGCCATGCTGTCATCATCTGTCGCCGCATCTTCCTTGTGTTGTGTCCCTAGGAAGTGTATACGCTGCAATCACGCTCTGTACACATCACTGATCGCATCCTCGTACAGGGCAATGTCGAAACCTTGAATAGGAACAGCCTTTTCCTCCTCACATGCTCGGGCGCCGAATACCGTCCACGCCGTCCAGTTCGCCCCCGCTGCGCGATCGGCCCTGGCTGTACTTATGAGGATCCCGGCTTCCTCCCAGTACAGCTGTCCCACCGCAGGCCTGGACCCTCCCACCCAGCTACTCGTTCACCCTATCTCGCGCTCGCACCCGTATCAGGCCAGCGTCGCAACAGAGCCAGGGCTTTGCGGCTTTCCATCCATGGCGTCCACCGAGCACCCCTCTTCCGTGCCCCGCAAGCTCAGAGCCTGTGCCTGGTCAGCAGCTGTAAATGATTGCACCGAGCGAACCTTCGTTGGCATGACACATGCGCGGGGCCAACGCTATTCTGATTCCGTCACCGTGTCTGACTCTTCTCGCGCCCGAACCGGTCGCGTCGCTTGTATTAGACGACGACGACGACGCAAAATGGGAGTGGCTCCTTCCTCCTCCTCCAATGCAAACTGCCTAGCGCCACACGTGCCCCGGCCTCGCGGCGAGGTTCGCTAGCGCGTCCGCGGAAAAACAGGACGAAGTGCGGCGGTCGAAGACAGCGGTCGCCGCCCAGCCCACGGAGCGTGCCACCCCAGTGCATGTCATGCCACCCACGGCCACCAGATGCAAATCAGCGAACGCGACACATCCAGCGCGCTGTGTCCAGATGTGCGTAATAATGGAATTGGCTTCCACCGCGGCTGCGACTGCGACCGCCGCCTGATTGTTCAATTCAACGCGTGCTGCGGCCAACAAGGAAGCGCACGCTGCGGGGAGCACGGCGCAGTGGCATAGCTCGCCCGGGCAGCGGCGAGGCGAACGTTCATGCGTTCATGATGAGCCACCGCTTCCAGATCAACGAACGACACCGTTCGGTCCAAACGCGAATGTCTCTGGGCGCGCGGCCATGGGTGCGTGCCCACGCCCGTGTGCACGCCCGTCCACATCGGGGCATGGCAAACCCGCACAGGGCGTGTTGCGCAAATGACAGACTTCAGAGTTCAATGCAGCAGCAGCCGCGGTGGGACGAAGAATGAAAGCTTGAGGCCTGATGATCTGTCCCGGGGCCTTCTGCGCGAGGAACCGCGGCACTGGGCTTCCTCGCCGCCCCTGCACGCAGATATCATGTTTGGATATCCACTGGCGGCTGCGCCGGGAGCCTGAGGAGCGTGCGGTGTGTAGGAGGCCGGGGCTGGAGGGGCCCCAATCGGACCAGGGGCTGCTGACGCACCTCGGAGGTGTGCACCGCCTGCGCGGTGGCCATGGGCGCGGCAGGCCATCTGCGTGTGCATTCTTGGTCCTGGTTCTTGCGAGGCTCAGGTGCCGGCGGCGTCCGGATGGGAGCGCGAAGGCTGTCGGTTGCGGACACAGAACGCTGATCAACGCTCTGATTTGTGGATGGCAGGATATCCAGGGTGGCGAAGCAGGCTTCTGCCGCGCGCTGCCACGCGTTTCTTCCACCGTCGTGTGTGGCATGAAAGCCTGTTGAGCGCGGTCGTCGGATCGGACGCAAATATACGGGTATTGGTGCCGATGTCTTTGTGTGTGCGTTCGCGAACCTACAAACGTCAGCGGCGAAATGAAGATAGTTACGAACCCTCGGAGAGCACAGCGGCATCTGTATGCATGCGTATTCCGGGTACGGGTGTGTTCAAACATCACGATGCGGATACGGGATCAAGTCGTAGCAGTCAGATTTCACAACATCCGCCTGAACCTACATACCCATCATGCGCACAAAGAGCGCTACGACATCACAAATGGGCTCCCGCAGGGATTCAGACGGTGTATCAGTCCAGCGGCACCTCGGACTGAAAGCACATCATCGAGCGGGTGTCAGCACAGCTCGGCGCGATTGCATCCTGCGGCCGCTTCTCTCACCGATGGCGTCTCCATGCTGTATCTTCCCTCGAGCAGCCCAGTGTATGCGCGCTGTTGGAACACGTCGAGCTGCCGCAGGTGGGCTACGAGATTGCTCGAGGTGCTAAACTCCCAGATCTTCTGGACGCCCGGGAGCAGCTTGCCGATGCGCTCGCACAGCGCGAGCGTCTCCGAAAGCGGCCGCCCGCGGTGCCACTCCGCCTCGAACGCGATCTTGAGGTAGACTGCGGCAGCTTATCAGAAGAAGAACGGAGCGCGGGATGAAGGCGGCGGGAGGGGCGGCTTACACGGCGCCTTCTCGTCGTCTGGCGGGTACGTCTCCGCTGCCTTCCTGTAGAACTTGGCTGCCGCAGCGAGCATGTTCTCCCCTTCTTCAGTGTCGTTCGCCTGCTTCGCACTCAAGCCCTGCTGCATGAACACGGCGCCGAGGGTGCTGCGGTGGATCCGTATCAGTACAGGTGAGTTCAGCTGGCGGTGATGCTTGGGTCATACGCGTGTGCTTCGGCGATAGGGTACACGAAGAACGAGTACCACGCGCCCTTGTCCATCGGTCCATCGTCCTCATCTTTCGGGACATTCTTCGTCGTCTCGTCTACCATCTGGTTCGCCATTTCGATCAGGTCTTCGACGTTGTATGTGGAGTCGTCCTCTGACTGCCTCACAGCCTGCCCCATCAGGTTAGCTTTGCTCAAATATCGCGCAGTACCGGTTCACACGTACCCCGAGGTAGGCATCCATCTTCAGGCGCTTGATCGCACGGACGAACGTCTTCTGAAAGATGTACCCCCGGTCGTCCGACGGTACGTCTTTCCATTTCTCTGCACCCCACTCGAGCACGTCTATCACGTTATTGTAGTGCTGCAGTGCAAGTGACAAGCTTTCCCCGCTCCGGTGCGCAAAATACGCACGGAGGAACCATGCCCTGTATCTAGGTAAGTTGTTGTCCCGAATAACGATATCAAGCCGAGAGTTCGACCAACCTGATCGTGGCCGACAGAGCCATCCGGGTCGGCTTCCAGCCCTTCTCTTCCAGCCGTTTAAAGGCCTCCTCTTTGATCGTCTCGGGGCCGCCCTCAGACCAACCTTGAAAAGCCGCCATCTCGAATTGCACTGTGCGTCTATCAGCCTCTATGTTTTTGTTCAAAGATCATCAATTTTCAAACCTTGTAGCTGGAGTAATTCCAGCCAGTCCGCAGAGTCCATGTGAAAGACGCGATCATCTCTTAGGATGCCGCCAATGATGGACGAAATAGCCTGAAGATTTTTTTCGGTTGGGTTCACCGCCTCTGAACTATGATAGAGGGGCACGACGTACATTCAAATTTCCTTGCAGCTTGCCGTCATCTTTCTTGAGCTGCTTCATGCAGCCAACGCCTTCCGAGAAATCCTGGATCATGTTCAGTGATGAAAAAGGTACGGTCAAACGCGCGTCTTACCCTGTATGCGTTCATTATTGGCCATGCCTGAACATTCAGTCAGATCTGATGCCGGGTGCATATACGAGAGGGTATCAAACTCACGCTGGTGTTCAAAACACTCGTCCGCGTTAACACATCTTCCATCTCCAAAGCCCGGTTCCACGGGCGTTCAGAGATGTTGGGCATAGCCTGGAGGTTGTGCCCCTCCTGAAGGATTTCTTCCTGCTTTTTCAGTGTAGTCTGCGCCAACTCGAGCCCCTCCTGGTATTGCTTCTTCAGCTCCTTTTGCTGCGGCGTGAGGTCGCTGTCAGGAAGTGTCCCAAGCGCACGTTTCCATGCATTAATGGAGACTGGCCAAGCGTGCAATTCCTACCATCCGGATTTTCTGTGATCAGCCACAGAGTGCAAGAGGATGAGCTGAAACTTACCGAAGTGGCCTTGGCGAGCCGCGCCCACCCCTTGCCATAGCTGGGATCTATCTCGACAGCCTAGTCATGTCAGACAAAGGGGGCCTTACACCCCCAACGTGGGGTAACTTGCGCACCCGGGCGCACCTTCCGCGCGTCCCGCCCGGCGTCCAGAAACCTGTGTGCCCGTCCCCGGTCAGTCCAGCGCAGCAGCGGTCCATCGCTATCGCAGCAGCCACGCACTGTTTGAGCGCGATGTACGCCGCGGCGCGGTTCGCGTACAGCACCGCGTTCGCGCCATCGAGCGCGATGGCCTCGGTGTACTTCGATCGCGCGCCGGCGTGGTCGCCCTTGAGGTGCAGCGCGTTGCCCTCTGCCTTCAACTTCTCCGCCGCGTTCCGCTTCTCTTCATCGGAGGACATCCTGGCGCGTTCTCAGGGTCAAGGTTCTGGGGTTGCTGGACTGCGTGCGCCGTGCTAAGGCGACCCTGTGTAGAGAGCAGTGAGACTGCGCAATTGTGGCTCCGGGACCACTACGTCGTCAGCTGACCCTGAATTGGAAAGTAGCACGTTTAAGCGCCTACTAGCCGTACTTAGCGCAAACATGTCACCATCATCCTTTGGGACGTAACGACAGCTCGCTCGCTGCACAGCGACGCGCACACGACACAGCGAAGCTCACCATGCAGTCCAGATGATCATAAAACTCGCGCCGAGTACAGCCCCTGCGTGTCGAAGGCGCTTGCACGCGCATATACTGAGGCGTAGTGGTGACTGAAGGGAGAGAGAGAGAAATGGGATCAACACCGGACGCTCCGTGATTACAAACTAGGAAAACAGCATAGACAGTATCGAGAACACCTCCACCTGTGTGAATTGCACGCCAAATCCTGCGCCCCGCACCCGCACCTCCGAGAATCCGACCGACGCCGCATGGGAGCGTTTACTCGCTCACCACGAGCCCGCTCATCGCCCGCTGCACCTCCGCGACTGTGTTTCCTCCGCCGCTGATGACCCGGGGACCCAGCCCAGGGTGCCGCACGCCGAGCGCAGCGCCGAGCATCCGCTTGCCCGGGTCGCCGATGCGTGGAGCGCCGTGCTCAGGCATCGCGGCAAGGACAGCAGGATCGGACGCGGTCGGATCGATAGGCGACACGTCGCCGCCGAGGGACGAGGAGATGAGCGCGTTCAAAGTCGGGTGGGAGGGGATGTTGGGGAGCGTGGGGGACGGTTCGCGGTCGCGGGTGGCCGCCTGGTCGATGCCATTGGTCTGGATGCTCCCGCCGGACGCGTTCTGGTTGCGGTTGTAGTGGCTGACGGAGGCGCCGCGGTTGTGGGAGACGGAGCCCCGTACATTGTGGCCGCGTCCCGAGTTGTTGTGCGTACGAGAGTTGACGGACGTGATGATGTCCTGGGCATCCGGCCCGTCGTATGGTTTGATGGTAGCACTCGTTTGGGTGCTCGCAGACGTGAAAATGGAAGGAGGGAAGGCGAGGGCATGGAGGTATGCTCGCTTAGCTGAACAAGCAGACGCAGCGCATACATCAGCACAGAGACACACAGAGGATCCTGCAGGATCTGCTGGGCCACATGGGCAGGTACTCACCGACGGTGGCATCATTAAAGACAATCAGGAGACTGGTATCGTTAATCCACTTGATCTTGAAGCCACCGTTCACGCTGTCCCATTCGGAGAACGCGGCCTGGATATCCCTTGTCTTGAGCTCCTTGGGGAATCCAGTGAGGGAGAGGATGCGAGTGACGCATGCAGAGAGCTGAGAGAGTGAAGCTGCCATCGTAGCACACTAGTGGGCTTTGGTGCGATGAGACCGTCGGGGGAAATGGGCGTGTGGGTGCTGTGCGAGCGGCGGGTGGGGTCTGGAGAAGAAGTTAAAGGAAGATAGAGCTATACGTTAAGGCGGACGGGGCGGGGCGTTGAGGAGGAGGCGGAGGAAGGAGCGAGGAGTTGGTGTTGTACAGAGAATTTCGATAGACCCAGTCAAGAAGCACCAGCGAGTCCACAAGCGCCGGTGCGCATCAGGCGCACCTCCGCCAAAGTCCTCGCTTCGTTGCCCCCATCACACCATTATGACAACCGCCCCCGCAGCACCAGCAGCACCCCGGTGGACAGCGGTGGACTGGCTCGGTCTGGCGTGCACCCAAGAGCAGCTTTCATGCGCGCATATATGTGCTCAAACATTAATCACCCGCTGCCATAGCGTGTTGCAATCCCGTCCCAATCCAGTATGATCGGCGCGCGGAACCGAGCTACTTTGCAAGTTAGACGCGGGTGCTATAAGGGCTATGGCCTTAACCAATGCGCGTAAACAACTATCGTAGAGCGTCCGACAGACATTGCAACACTAGGTAAATAACTGAATTGATCATAGTGAAGTCATCTGTCCCTGCAAAACTTGCCGCGGCGGCCACGAATTGAACAAGGGCCACCTTCTCACACCACGATATCCTAAACCTCCAGGCACCGTCTTGCCTCCTCCTCCAAAACACGTCTTCCTTCGAACCCACCCAGTCTCGCTACACGCACCTCACTGTCTGCCCTGTTGAAAATCCAAACAGTATCGTCGCATACATCCCCGGTAATAGCCACGGTCTGTATTGACGAGCAAAGTTGTGCAAGTTGCTAGACGAAGGTGTCGAACTCGATGCCTGACAAATTTACTGGGACGCCGATGCTGAAGTCCCTATTGAAATACATGTGCATCAATTCTACGCGCGCGTCCTGCAGCAGCGCACGGGCACCGATCTGCTCCCAAAGTCAATAAATACGGTATAATCGCTGCTTCGGACGGCGGAATGGCACTCACCGGGAATATTTGCATTTCGCGGCGCTGCAACAAGAAGACGTGCGCTTTCACAAGCAAATACTTCACCCCTGTGTTCCTGGAATCGTGCAGCAGTGCACCTGGTCTCACACTTCCGATAGTCTTGGATGCGAGGCCGTAGAGAGGGAGGGAGAGCTTTCGAGGGTGGAGGCGAGAGATATGCTGCGCCATTATCTCCTGCAACGGGACGAGCCGGTTGTGAAGTCGAAAGTACGTCCCGCTCGCTTCCACAACCAAGTGGCGCACGGGGCACGTAATGCCGAGGGCGTAGGTGAGTTCCGTGGGTGCGCAGGTCGAGTGAACGCCAGCAGCCTCTACCGTCTTTTTCCGGCAGCGCATAAGATCTTAGTCTGGCATTTGAGAACTTTATGCCAAGATCATCGGATGAATATCCCAGTCCAAGTTTTCGCACATTCGGAAAGGCATTGCAGAGGTCGCGAAGCTAGGGAAGGGAGAGCCATCCTGGGATAATCAAATTGAGAGTGTGGATAGCGGCGAAGGCCATGCCCGGGGCAGTGAACGTGATGAATTGCAGCGTGAGAGACACCAGACGGTCGTGCACTCTCGCAAGGCCTTGTAGAACGTCTGCCGTCGACGGATCGTCCTCACCCACAGTGAGGTGGAGGCTGCGAAGCGAAGACTGCATGTTCATGACGATCCCAAGGAGAAGGGGTCGAGACTTGTTGTCGTGCTTCGAAACGGAGAGATGGACAAGCATCGGGAGCATTGCGATTGTCCCCGCCACGCTGGGCTCCTTTGTCAAGAACTTGTCGCACCATTGAAGATCGAGTGTGTGGAGGTTCGTGCAGCGGATGAGGACTTCGTGAAGCACCTTGCCATCTTCTAGGGCGTACGGCAGGCGCGTTTGCAGTACCAGGGGCATTAGAATTATGGATAGAGATCGTAGATAGGAGGGCCTCTCGGGATCTCTGGCAGCAAGTAGGAATTCGCAGAACGCGCGTAGTGTCCAGTTCCAAGGTAGCGACAAGGGTCGCGCGAGAAATTCTTCGTGGATTCCTGTTCGGCAAAACGACAGGCTAGCCTCATGTTCAGCAGTTCGGCGTCGGGAAGGAGTTCAAGGATAAGGCGAAAAACGTCAACGTTGATTTTGACTGCAGGGGGCCCCGGCCGGTACCGTTGCGCTGTTGTCGTTGGAGATCGGTGCATTGTGCGTCAGTGCAACGATTCTGCTGACGCCCTTGAGTGGAGACATACGATTCAGAAACCGTCTCCTTGGTGAGGCTATCTGCAGGCGATCCCCGCTGTACCACTTATGACCCCATAGTCGCACTTGAAAAAAGTTGGGAAATTGTGCCCGCATCGTTGCGCGCAGACGATGGTTTATAAGTACGACGAGGATACACAAAGGTCTAAACATATTTCAGTTGGGCCTTGGTATGGCACGATGGACCCCGGACACTGCGATCGGGGCATCCCACGAATCACGATGTCCAAACGCGGTCGATGCATCTCTCGCTCGTCCACTCGACTTGACGCGTTATCCCTCTCCTAGTCTCCTCCCAGCACGAGCACCACGGACTCCACTATGTATCACGACCTCGATGGCGACCTCATGCGCGCATGGACGATTCTGAACGAGCTGTCCGAGCAAAATGCAATGAACCAGAGACTGGCCGTGACGCTCGCCGAGCAGGCCCACTCACTCAAAGTATGCACCCGTTGCCCCCACCCGTGTTGCCGAGCGTTCATGCATGCAAAGTGCCGTAGAACGAGGCCAAGACCCTCGCGACCGGCGTCACGCTGCGAAGGGTGAACACAGACATATCTAAAGGTGCGCAGGCCGCGCGTGCGTGCGTGCGGGGAGCGTGAGGTGACTGATAACTTTGTGCGTGCGTGTAGAGACGTTCGAGTCCGAGCTAGAGCGACAGAACGCGCATATCATCATAGAGAACCACACTCTGCTTCAGGAGAACAAGCAGTTCTCCGCCCTCCTAGAAGAATACGAGCAGACCATGGAGACCGTCATGTCGAAATTCCGTGCACACTCAGTACGCTATCTCTTCTCGAACACGCTTATAGCAATTCACTCTCTAGATGCAGTCTGCCGCACAACAACACGAACTGTCGCTCACGCGACATTACGAGGCTCTCATGCAATCCCTAGACAGCTCCCTCGCCCAAACCGACCTATCCCACAACACCACGACGACGCTCTCCCTCCACCGACTCGCACAAACCCTCCGCGCCCTCCTCCAGTCCGTGAACGGCGAGCCCTCCGAGCCCCACCCGCCACCCGACCACGACCCCACCTCCGCCCTCGTCCACACTCCCCCATCCGACCTATCACCCCTCGCCACGCTCCTTGACGCACGCGACGACTGGGCCCTCGAGCGCGAAACCGAAATCTCGCGTCTCGAACGCGAAAACGAAGAGCTCCGACGCGCACTGGGCATCGACCGTGCCTCCGCAGAGGCAAACGGCTGGCTCGCAGACGAGGCGCGCGAGCTCACCTTCCGGCGGTACATCCCGACGACCTACCCGGGCCAGTACCGCACCGGCAGCCCCGCGGGCAATGGCATGCAGCGCCAGGGCATCCCCGCGTTCGACGGCATGGGCATGAACATGAACATGAGCATGAGCATGATGGGCGGCGGCGGCGGCCCGAATCAGGGGCAGGGCGGCCAGGGCCCGATGCCCATGCAGCAGGGCCCGGGGCAGGGGCCGGGGGGCGGGCAGATGGTCATGCAGGGACCTGGGATGGGGCAGCCGGGCATGCGGGGTGCGCAGGGGCGGCGGCCTGCGATGTTTGGGAGGGGGCGGGGGTCAGGTGGGCAGCCCCCTTGGGAGGCCATGAACTTGAACGGGCCGCCGCAGGACAGGCCATGGCAGATGCAGGGCGGGGGCGGGTTCGACCTTGGTCGTTGAGGCCCGTAGACTCGCTCTGTCTAGTACTTTGTTTCGCTTTCGAGGATGTTTATCTATTCGCATCGTTCTTGTCACTTCGAGCGGACGATGTTGGGCTCTCATTAGACAGGTGCCCACACATGCGTTAAGGCGTAAGACATTTCATCATAACTATGTATGCGACGGCGCGCGACTAGGTACAGCGGGAAGGATGATATCACCGGCTCCGGGGGTATATACTCGTACAACAACGCCCGCACACGGCGCACTGCCGCGTGCGTGTGTGTCTACCTGGGGCGTGCAAGGGCATGTACAGCAAATGACAGGGGGCAGCGCAAAGCGGGGTGCACAAAATGCAAAAATGATACAGTGGAAGGGGGAAATGGGGGGGAGATAAGCAAGGCATCACTAGGGAGCATTAGGCAGCATAGGGCGGGGAGGGATGAAGGGTCCAATGCAGAACGTAAAAGGCGAGGTGCGTCGCAGCGGGGCTCTACCGGCCCAGACGATGACAACAAGTACATGGCCCCGTTGCGGCGGCCCGCCACAGTAGAAAAGTGGATGAGGGGAATCAAGGGCGTGGTGAGGGGTAAGAGGAAGATGGATGATGAGGAGACGTGAGCGTGAGGATATTATAGGTCATGATAGGTCCGTGAAACTCGTGAGGAGCGCAAGCGATAGCACAGCAACAGGCGCAAGATTCATAACGTGGAGAGGGCACCAGCCGCAACAGCGCCAGTGCCCAAAGAAATTGAGGGAAGAAGGAAGCACGACGTACAATTAGTACGTCGTGGCGACCTCCCACCCAAGGCCACTCCGACCGACACCTTCCCAAGCGACGCCGACGACCTTCTCCTTGAACCCACTCAGGGCAGACTCGCGAGTGCGGTTCTGCCACTGGATGCCATACACCCTGCAGACGTTATGCAACGCCTGGAGGCGTACCAGCAATGGATTCGCAACAGGGCGTAGACGGGAGAGGACAGCACCAGGAGGGAACGGTGGGCGGAAAGGAGATCGGGGAAGCGGTGGGGGTAGAGGGAAGACGCGCTCGTGCGCGGGGATAGAGTCGACGGAAGGCGTGCAAAGCGGAATCAGCGTGCGCTGCAATTGCGGCGCGCCATTGGCGGACAGGTCAAGCGCGGTGAAGAGGTGTACGTCCGTCGCGCAGACGCGGTATCCCTCCGGGCGCAGGCCACCCGAGCGCCCGCGCACAGGTACGGAAGTGCAGCGCACGCGCGGGGCGGCGCGCACCGGGGACCGCGAAGGCGAGCGTGAGGTCGAGCGCGAGTCAGCACGGGTGTACAGGTCGACGCCCGCGGAGAACATCGTTGCCTTGACGTACGCCTTCTGAAATTGCGCCGCGAAGTCCATGAGAGTCGACACCGAGCGGCTTACGCGGTGTACGAGCCCTGAGGCATTCGGCGGCGAGTGGTCGTCCGAATGCCCAGACGGGCCGGCTTGACGTGTGAGAGGCCGACCTCGCCCTATCGCAAGCGGCTCACGGGCCTTCGGCTTCGGCGGGATAGGGAGGGAAAGTGGGTGGTCGGAGGCGGGGACGGTCAGGGCAGCTGGATGCTTCGAAGACCGTCTTGGCACACGACCGGATTCAATGGAAGTGGGGGAGGTAGAGAGTGGAGCATTTGCGGAGAGTATGGCCTTGGTAGGCGTTCGAGGGGACGTAGATGGAGAAGTGATTGCGGTCGAGGCGGAGCGGAAGGAACCCCTGCTCCCGAAGGAGAACCAGGAGCCCGAGCGCGTGACGGTAGATGCCGATGATGACGTGCCGGAAGACTCACTGGAGAGCGAGTCAAGCGTCGAAGACCGGGCTGCACGGGCAGCTGGACTGTGCTTGGCATGGCCTCTTCGCTGCGACGCTGGCTTTGGGAGGAGACTTTCCCGGCCTTTGCCCTTGACATCAGCCTGATCCACCTCGACCGGTTGCAAGAGGACAGCGAGGAGCTCTGCTTGCTGCGAAGTGGGGCGGGTACGTGGCCGGCAGTTGACGTCGTCGACGAATAGGGGGCCGTGCATGGAGGTGAGCACATCGCCGAAGGGCACTGACCTCGAGATGCTCCGTGCGTGTTCCAGTGCCAGCTCTCGCTGCGCTCGTTGAAGCGATAGGTCGTTGTCGGTCGGTGAGGTACTCAGCGAGCGAGAGAGCGAGAGAGGGCGTGAAGGCGGAGAGGGCATGATGTCGTACAGGAACAAGCCGCTGCTGGACTCGTCCTCGCGTTCCCTTGAGGTGGTGGGCTTGGGAAAGCGTGCATCCGCTTTCCTCAGCGAATCATACGACAGCAGTTGGCGCGGGTGGCCGCCCGCTATCCTTAGCTGATGCCGAGCGGCCCGGGCCGCCTCTGCCTTGCGCGCACGCTCCCGCTCCCGCTCACGGGCCTCGCGCTCCTCGCGCCGCCGCACCCGCGCCTCCTCATCTCGCTGAGCTGCGATACGTGCCTTCTCGGTCTTAAGCCGCTGTGCGCTGCTCTCCCATATCCGCTCGCACCGCCGCAGGCGCACCTCCCGCTCTCTTCTCCGCTGGGCTTCGCGGGCGCGCTCCTCGGCCTCGCGCACGCGCGCCTCGGTCGCGTCGTCTAGCTGGAGACCGCCCGGCGGCACAAACGAGCTGGAGAAATCTTCGTCGCGTACTTGAGCGATGCGGGGGTCGTCGTCGCCGTTGACCTCGATGCCGCGCAGCTTCAGGAGCAGTACCTTCGCGAGGTGCATGTTCTCGAGCGCGTACGCGACGTGCATCTGGTCCTGGAGGGTGCGTGGGGGAGAGGGTGGCGAATCATAGTATTCGAGCGGGCGCTCGCACGCGTACGCGCTCTCGACGTCGGAGGGTGTCAGGGGTTCGGGTGGATTGGCGTCCGAAGCGGCGGATACAACACTGCTGGAGGAGTACGTGCGTGGCAGCGTGTCTGTGGGTGAGGAGGAGGTAGACTGGTTGTGCTGTGTCAGTGGACGCGGAGAGTGAATACAAAGACGTGATGGGACGCAACTGGTTGGTTGAAGCGGTTTATAGGGCTTCGCGAGTCATAGCCGGAAGGTTTGCTAGGTCCGGGCGAGAATGGTGACAGCTCGGCCGAGTCGCGCAGCGGGGGTGAGTCGGGGAAGAACGCCGGGAGGAATGGTGGCGGGGGGAGAGGCGGTGCGTGCTTGTGACTGCTCTCATGGTTCAGGTCGCGGTGGAGGTGGGCAGCGCGGGCGAGTGCGACGGGAGAGACATCTCTGGAGCGGCCGCGGCGGTCCATGGTCGGGTGGGCGCCTGGTCGGGAGAGGAAGGAGGGCCGGGGTTTGGCTCAGACTGGGAGTGAAGGAGGGGGGTATGATCAGGAAGGCGCGGTGACGACAAGAAAGGGCTTATACGTACGGCGGATGGCAGATTGGCGGATGGGAACGCGTCCAGAGGCCAACGCCGAGATTCTGCACTGCAGGGCACGCCCCCGAGATATGCGATGAGATGGCCTTCCCAGATGCCTCGAGGCAGCGTCTCCTGCCAAAACGCGGCCAGTGATATCACCAGGCAGTCCAGATAGATCTGCACCGAGCAAGAGGGCACAGGGCACGCGCACAGGAGGAGGACAGGGGAGAGGAGATGAGTGTTGAAGACGGAGGAGTGTTCGGAGTGGGTGTTGGTCGCGACGGACGACGCGGGGGAGAATGGACGCGAGTCTCGACTTATCAGCGCCCGCGCGAGCCCAGCTGCTGCCGTTTTATGAGACACCCGCCACTGCCTGCAGCACAATCTCCTATTATTCGCTTGGCCACCTCACTCTTGCTTTGTCCTACCTCCCCCCACCGCCGCCTGCGAGCACAACATGCACCGCGCACAATGCGCCGCGCATTCAGACCAATTTGAAGCGCAGCCCAAGGCGCGCGCACGCGATCACGCCCATCACGCCGGTCTCCAACCACCCCGCGGCGTGCTCGCAGAGCATTCCATTCTTCCCCTAGCAGCCATCCAAGGCCACGCTTCTCCCCCGCCCCGCGTCCCACACTAACGCCTCCAGGCTCCAGCTGCCGCACGTACAGTATCTTAACAGGCTGCACGATCCACATTCCGCGGCGTCGGACATGTCCATACGCCATATCGTCCATGCAACAGATAAACAAACCTTTTGCCACTCCGTGGGACTCGCCTCCATTCCAGCATCTCCAGGGGGCGGGATGTGTACGTCGCTGCGCGCGGATATCAAACTACGAATTCTAGTCCTGCACTCGATGGTTCGCGCAGACTGCCGCCGCCACCGCGCCACCCGCATGTGTCTCCTCTCGCTCGTTCTGCTCGTCCTCCGCGCATCTCCTATTCACCGACGTGCCACCGCCCTGGACGCCTGGGCCCCGCGCATACCGCAATTACAGCATCCTGGGATCGCCCCCGCCCAAATGGGCGGCCCAACCTACGCGTCCGGCCCAGGACCGGTCACTATACTTGGGCTCTTCAGCCTTCCACGCCCGGGGCAGCACCCGAATGTCCCTGCCAGCGCCCGCGTCGCGCCGGAGGGCCTACTGCGCCCGCCCAGCGACGCCTGGACGCCGACGGTATTGAAGTTAGACTTAAGCTTCCGCCCGCTCGCTGGGCATCGCGTACCCACGCCCGCCGCACATCTCCTCGATGTGGGCCGGGCTCTCAGGCTGTCATGACGGAAGCGGTAGGCTCGGGGAGCACGCCGCACGCGCGCGCGATGTTCTTCGTCCCGCGCCCACCGGACGGCGGGCGCGCGATAGCGAGCTCTGTGTTTGCGCCAATGTCCTGGCCTGTGGGCGTATGCGCCCCTCGCCAGGCCAAGCAGCACACCTGCGGTACCCGGCTTCCAAGACACCCCTATGTAAGTGGCAGCAGGAATAGACGCGAGGAGACGCAGCGCTCGGATACTCGAAGCCGGATTTCAGGAGCGGTGCCCAAGAACAGTGCGCGAGCCATGCCAGCTCTCTCGGTGCGTTATCTCGCCGTGCTGTCCTTGCGTACAAGATCCGAGCAGTACTTGACGAACCATCTCCGCCGTAGGCCTGTGTTCTCGTAAGTCGAACCCAAACTCTGCCCGCGGCGACGCAGCCTAGGATGAGTCAATTTGGACAGGAATCGTTCATACCGGCACCATGGCGACACAGCCATCGGGCTGGCCGCAGCGGTCGCGCGCGTCCTAGGCCTGCAGACAGCCCTGCAGCATCCCAACCGCGTATAGACGGTGCAGCGGACGCTCTCCGAGCAGCGGACGAGGAATGTCCCGCGGAGCAGCTAGTGTGGGGGTGCACGCCAGGCGTTGCGGCACGGCGCGTGCCTGGGAGAGGACCTGCCTTTCCCGACGGGCTCGGGCTCGCAGCCTGCGACACCAGCACGTGCACGCACATATCGGGGCGGGTGCTCCACAACGCCTGGCGATGTTGTGCTGCTCCTGCGATAAGTCGCGGTGCCGCTGATGCGCGCGCGTCGAAGGGGTCGTCTCTCGTGCCACGCCGCGCGTCGCCCCTCCCGCGCGCGCATTCAGTGGCGAACATGAGGCTGCGCGACGCTCGCCACGTTCCCCCCTGCACCCCGTCCTTCGTGCCGCGTTGCCCTGATGGGGCCGCGTCCGCCCGTCCTGCTGTGTGCGACATTGCGCCGGCTCCGAGCGGCGAGATATCTGCAGACTGCTCTCGCTCCCGCGGCGTCTCTCACCGCGCTCATGTCCGCTGTGGAAACCATAGTGAGCATACGTATACCACGGCAGCTTGTGCGGGCGACGTTGACGTCGTTATCAGGTCCCAACTGTATCCGTCGGCGTACGCGATAGCGCATGCCCTTTGTGCATGTAGATCTCCGCGAACAGCGCAGGACAGCCCGCAGCGGATATCCCCGCCAGGCCGGAGTTCGCACTGATCCCGCACACACCGCGCGCGAAAAAGAAGGCAGAAACTCGCTGAAACGTGTTCCGACATCTTGACGGCGTCGGCTTCGGAGTGGTGGTGCGTACGCTCATGACGCCCTCGCAGTATGCAAATCACAGCCCGAGCGAGCAACTAGAAGAGTAATCCCAGACACAGGCAGGCATCACACCCAATCACCCCTTGACCCATCACTCTGTTTGCAGCGATATCATTGACTCAAGAAGCCGATGGGTGTGTCAAGCAGAGGCGCACTGCTCGGCTCGCAGGGCGCGTTTACGTCTTTGGGGCGTCCATGGAACGGGATAGGCAGCGAACAGACGTCGGCTGCGCACTCGCGAGCAGGGCAACCCGGGTGCTGCGTGTGTGAGCACCATACAATCGCCTCACCCAGTGCCACTCACGGGCCCAGCCTACAGACGTCGTATGATCACCCCCGCAGGCCTGGCCCCACGTCCGTCGTATGTGAAGGTGGATATATGCGCGTGCAGGGGTGCGTTCTCTCCAGATCTCACCCGCCCATCGCTGGGGGACCCTACGCGACGCCGGGGCGCCCGACAGCGACCCTCGAGGAAGATGTCCTGAGATCCATGGCTGCACAAGGCCCCGACTCGTCCTTCGCTGGCACACTCGTGACGACACGCACTGGCCTTCTCTCTCGATGCCGAGAGCTGGTGGAGCGAACAGGCTCGGCTTCGCGGTGAGTCTGTACTCGAGCTATCCCGTTATACGCGCACGTACGCGTCATCCATCCACTAGTGGCGCAACTCGCGCTCCGGCCGATGGCCCTCTAGAGGTGACGCTCAACGCAGACCTGATCGTGTGTGCACCTACTGCCAGGAATGTACTTTGGCCACGCTGGAAGCGTTTCTATGTGATCACATCGATGAGCTCGGAGCGCTCGAATCTGTGTCAACCGCTGGGAAAGGGAGGCAACACCTGGTGCGTCAATACGGTCTTGTGATCGTGCACGCTCAGCAAATGTCGCGCCCGAAGACAATGTGGGGCCAGCAGACGAGGTCTAGATGTTCATTTTGCTGCCCTTCGAACCCCCGCAGGGAACGAGTTGCCAAGGCTGTGGAGCGGCTTGGACTGTTCCTGTCAAGTCGCCGGCGACGAGGGTCTCTACCGCACATGCATTCTCTGGTGGCGGCATCACTGGCGCATCGCTGTCAAGTATGGACCCCCTCGCGCCTCGGTCACCCGCAATTTCGTACCCCTCTTGCTTGCCTCGTTGTGTCTCCTGACCAGCGCGCTCCCCGATGCCACAGGATGGTCCCACGCGATGCTGCCCAGCATCCTACGAAACGCCTCGTTGTCGCTCGCGCAGCCATTCGCTGGGTTAGCCACATCCGATTCCCCTGGTTGACTCCCTCGCTGATTCCGACGTGCACCCCGTGCGGTTGAAAGCCTTGCCATTTCCATGGCTTGCCGCCCTATGCTCTAGGCGCGGAGACCCGTCCAGTCCGTACTCCTGCCACTTCCAACCACCTTCGCGTCCGCACTTCTCGTAGCTACGGACGCGAAGACACCCTCGTCTCAAATTCAACCACCACGGACGCCTTCTCTTGGGGCTGCTCTCCGTTTCAGCCGCACTGGACCCGTCGCATCGGAATGGAGCCCGCCGCTGCGGGTCTGTCGGCCCTCCCTGCAACACAATCCATCTCCTTCCTACGCACTTTCTGCGCTTCTGTGCGGTTCGACCCCAGCTTCCGTTTCCCAGAATCCCGTTCTGTTAGTCAGGCGTGGCCTTCCGAGCGTTCGCAGCACAAAGCAAAATCTTGTGCGAGCGGTTGCAGACGCGCTTGTGCTTGCTGGACCCTACCTAGCATTCAATTTGGGTACCCCGTTTCTGCCCTATCTACCTCCTCCCATGCGCCCACAACTAGACCCTGCAAGACCTGGTCCGCTCTCTCTCCCGCCGGGCCTGTCTGCACGCCCGGGGCGCGCTCCGCTGAGGACCAGGTACGATTGGTGGCGCTCCGAACTACAGTCCTGGGACTGCCCTACCGCGGCAAGGAAGCCTCCCGATGTGGCCGTAGAAGTTCCGACGCACGGCTGCAGAGGAGAGAGGGGGCTCTTCTTCTCTTCTGCGGGAGGCCCGTGACCTAGATCCGCCGGTACCTGCGGCCGCTGCGCTGGACTTCAACTTCCGTGACAAATGCAACCTTGCCATGCCTTTGGACCAGCTCCGAGTCTTCCATCTCCCGGGCAGCAGCACCTCGTCTACACCGTCTCCCGACCTCCTGCGGCTGCAATATTTTTGCCATAGCCTGATACTATTGCCCACCGCAGACACAACAATACACGTAATTCATACGTGCCCGCTTCTCCCGCGTGAGCCTCCTTCTCGCATGAACGCGAACCAGCAGCAAAAATCCGCGGCCGTAGCCAATCGATCTGTCGCCCGCGTGCAGCTTCCCCCCACACGCCCGCGCCCTTCTCGCAACGCTCGCCGATCATCGATCCCCATCGTGTCGCGCACGTCCTCCCCATACCGCAACTCTGCACCTGGAGGCTCGCACCCGCCCTGATCTTCTGTCTTCTGTGGCGCAGACGCAGGCGCACGAGACATATCTCATCTTCATCCTCGGTCCCCCGATCGCGATGCGCGTGGCCAGACCGCGACACACGCTGCCGCCATCGATGTGGCATTGGCGAGCTTTGGTACACCGTGGCCCGGCGGGGCGGCGTATGGGAATCGAAGGCGACGCGCGGTGGAGCATGGTGCTCTGCGCTGGGCATGCGACGTCCCCGTAGCTCGCGAGCTCCATCCTTCGCAATTCGCGAACTGCATGGTCCGTACTGCGTGCTACGACGTGCTGCATGCGCTGTACCGCATCCTGCAGCTGCCGTGGCCGGGATGACTATGAATAGTACTGTGTAGCAGACGCGGCAACACGCCAGCCACGCTCGGGGCAGATTCGAACTTCATTCACACAGGCTCTGCGAACGACGCCGCTACGGCCGGCATTGCATCACCAGTGCTTCGCCCGCGTTCGACGTGCGCTGCGCCCTTCTCCCGTCTCGCAGCAGCAACACCCTGCACATTCCTGGTCGCGCGACTCCTCAGGCGGCAATGCAGTCTCCTAAAGCCTCCCTCGCAGCCCCTCCCCCGCATCGACTTAGCAAATTGGCCCTCCCCGCTCGGCCACAGTCGGCCACCGCGATCTGCGCGTGCGTCCGTTTCCTATAGACGTCTCAGTATCACATTCTTCGCGCAGCCCAGGCCCACGCGGGGTGCAATAACGAGTGCTGCCGTTATCGTTTACACGGTGCCGGGCAGGATGACCGCATCGTCGTTCTCCTGGACTGAGTATTATGACGCTGGTGGCGAACCCGCGTTCTCGCCGCTTGCGACTTGCCCGGCCTGGACTGGATTCCCTTTTACGTGCGTGCAATGCTCGTCCATTTCCATCGCAGATTATGCATGGACGACGTCGACGTCGACAAGACGAATGAACGCCCTCCTGTCCACGTTTCGCCGACATTAAGACCCAGTGGCCGCTCGTACGTAGTTGAAATCGACGTGCTGGGGACAAACTTAGCAGCTCGTCCTTATCGTAAAGACGATGCCGCACATGCAGCGGTGGGAACACGTCCCGGAATCAGTGATAGAGATGTCTAGCAAGGCGATGACGTCCCGTTCTTCCGGTCGCCACGGATGAGGAAGCGTGTTGCCGAGTGAACGGACTTGGTTCATTATGTCGTAGCCAGCATATGTCAGACATCCAGTGGGATGATAATTACTTCATTTCCGTGCTCGAAGATAGAACTGTACAGCGAGGCAAGCGGCATGGCAACAATGGAGAAGGTAGGAATCGCACGGGATGCAAGGATATCGCTAGACCTGAAAGGATGTCACAAAAGAAGAACAAGGGACATTCGACAAGTAGCGGCACGCCGCGCGGGAGAGATAGGGCATCGCGGATGTAGAGAGATATAGAGGCGTCGTGCTGGGGATTGGTGGCGCGTAGAGAGCGGAGATGGAGAATGCGAGACATCAACGGGCGAACACCATGCGTGCCCGCCTTGCGAAGACGGCGGAGTTGAGAGAGAAGGCTGTCACCTACGATTAGAACATACGTGGCGTGACTGACAGAAAGGCCCACTCAACGATTACGAATGTCAGGTCCCGGGATGCAATAACGCGGCGTCTTGGAAAGTTATTTTCTACAGGACGGATGAGGTGAGTATCGACACACAGAAGCGAGAACTACGGACCGACCTTCACATTCCGCCACCAGCAGAGTATGCCCGGGCACGACCCATGCGTGGACGGACCCACTCCTTGGACCTGCGCCGCGCGTCTTGTTCGTGCTGAACGAAAGCAGGCGACACTTCTCCGAGAGCGCCAGCCAGAGAACTCGAGCTATTGCCGAAGAACGGTAGCGCAGAGAGCGAGACCAGCTGTGCAGGTGGCGGTAGCATCTTGCTGTAGGGGGCGAATGCGACTAGGTCTGTCTGCTCTTCTGGGATGGTCAAGATGTCCTCGAGAGCCAGACAATCAAAAGAAGACGTAGCAAAGTTGTCTCTCCAGTTTGCAGCCTCAGGAACAGAACAGCTCGGCGCGACTTGAGGATACGAGGCCTCATCCAATATAGTACTCAAGGCGCCCCAGAAATGCGTCGAATCGCCCGAAGATGAGACGCTTGAGTGAGAGCCCAGGGTGGATGTCTGAGACTGTAGAGTAGTCGCCACACCAGCAGTCCCGATAGAGCTATCGGAGAGAGGCGTCGAGTCACAAGGAAGAAATTCCTCGTAGTAGATTTCTAGTTGTCTAGCCATGTGCGCCTTGTAGGTCCCAACGCACTCTTGAACGCCCGCGGCGGGCCCCAAGACTCGAGACAGCGTATCATAGCAGGCCTCGCGCTTCGTCCGATCGAGCAGCGCGACGTCGTTCGTTGAAAATACTGTTTCGATCCGCAAATCCCTGAACTTGCGAGTGTAGCCAGCCGGGGGGCGAGGGGGGACGACGAGCTTGGAGGCCATTTGATGAAGGACCTGAACAGCCGAAGAGGACTCCTTGACGGGAACGCTGCTCAGCCAAGTGGTGGAATCCACAGTGCGAAGGACATCGCGCTTTGGCCTGACGATACTATGATGATCCGAAGAAGAGAACTTCGCCGGCGTAGGAGCTAATATGGGTTGAAACTCCGAGGGGATAGCCACGGGCGTGAGCAGCGCGGGAGACGAGGGTGCGCTGTCGGTAGCTGAGTCGCTCAGGCCGGGGCACATGTTGGCAGCAGGAGGCACGGCCGGCGCGAGGCAGCGGCGAATGCGTCGCTATAAGATCAAACTCGGTTATATACGCCTATAGGCAAGCCTTCGCAGTTGAGACCATACCTGCATGCGCATAGCGTCGGTTTTCTGTTCCACCGTCGCACGCTTGTCTTCCTTGGTGACCCTGAGGCCCTTGCTATGGAACCAGTCGTAGATGTGCCTGCGATCGACCTTGTAGCGCATCTGGATCTGCTGCCGAATAGCGAAAGACGGCATCTCGACGACACCAGGCTTCACGTAGCTTTCGAGCTCCCTAACCAGCTCAGGCCCGAGGCGTACTGCCAAGGACTCGGGATTGACGCGTCGCCTGGAAGATGCGGAAACGGGGGGCGGCGAATGTCTATCTATGAGGAGATTTCTGCTGTACGGGTCATCTGAGATCATGCTCCTGCTGATTCGCAACGGCTCAAAGTCCGTTGGTGCTGAGCGTTTGGTAGGGATGAAGGTGTCGCAGCTGTGTCCGATGAGAGACATTTTTACGGAGAACAACAAGAGGGACAGCTGGGTGAGGTATTGAGAGGGGCGCGAAGGAGAGGGGGGAGGAAGAGGAGGAGAGGAGGAAAACGCGCCTCATATGGACGAGCGCGAGCAGCTCTTCACTTGACACTGGCTTCACCTGTCACCTGCCAGGACTCCGGCCACCCCGATAAGGGCGCTGGCGCGAAGTGCTGTAAGTACGGCTTGGGCGCGGGGTGGGTGGACTGGGACGGCTATGCTTAGAGTTCTCCCTGCATAAGACCGAGCTAGTGGGATGGTCCCAGCGAGATCTAAGCGTGTACGCATGTGATTACTGCAATATATGTAAGTTAGCCAACATCAGGACGTCCGTTTCACCACCCGCTCCGTCAGCACCTCCAGCGCGGCCTTAGCGTCGCTGTCGGGCAGCACAGACAGCACCTCCCGCGCCTTATCTGCGTGCGCACGCGCAAGTTCTCGTGTACGTTCGACACCGGATGATCTCCGTACGAGGTCCCTCGCCTGTGGGGAGGATGGAAGATGTCAGGAATCGGTATGTCTTCACAGAACATATGTCAACGACATACCAGCTCGACGTCGCCTGGCTGCTCGAACTTGCGCTTGATGAGCGGTCCCATCTCGGGGTGCTCTTCCCAAGCGAATAGCGCCGGTCCGGTAGCAAGTCCCAGCTGCAGATCGGCTCCGCCCGGCTTCCCTAGAGTCGCGTCGCCAGCTTCATAGTCGAGGACGTCGTCCATGAGCTGCTCCAAGTATCAGCATACGGCGAACGCAAGGAACAGGGCACTTCTCACCTGGAACGCGATGCCGAGGTTACGACCATAAGCATACGCCGCCTCCTTCCACACCTCGCCCTCCTTGCATCCTCCGAGCACCACCGCCGCCCGCGCGCCCTTCGCCATCAGACTCGCCGTCTTCAGGTACGTCTTCTGCAGGTAGATGTTCCAGTTGTCCTGCCCGACCGTCGGCGACAGCCCTGCAAGACCGAGCGCGTCCGCATGCACGGCCTTCAGCTGCAATATCTCGCCCTCCACGAGGTTCGCGATCACGCTCGCAATGAGCTCGACCACCTCGTTCTCACCCAGCCGCGATAGCGCCGCACTCGTCCGGCCCAGCAGGAAGTCGCCCGCCAGCACCGACAGCTTGTTCCCGAACGCCGCGGGCGCGGACGCCGCGCCTCGTCGCAACGGCGACTTGTCGATGACGTCGTCGTGCAGCAGCGACGCGACGTGTATCATCTCCACAATCTGTGCGAGCCGGAGCTGCGTCGGGAGGAGCGCCGCGGGCGCCTCAACGGCGGGGATGTGGAGGGACGGTGGGAAGGGCGGCGGCAGCGGCGGCTGGTGAGGTGGCCGTGGCGAGCGCAGGGAGAACGAGCTCGAGAACGACGCGGTGTTGTCCGGCATGCTCGGGTTCCAGTCGTTCAGCACGTCCGCACGCGTCAGTGGCTGGTCCAGCTCCTCCGCCCGTCCGCCCGCGCCCTCGCAGTCCGCCGCCCACTTCTTGAGGTACCACCCGCTGCCGAGCCCGTTCGTCGCTTGCGAGAAGAGGAGGACGAGGAGTGGCCGGAGCTGTTTTGAGGGGTGCAGGAAGTAGTACTTCGCGATTTCGGTGAGGGAGGGGTGGGACGAGCCCAGCAGGTTGAGAAGCGTCTCCCGTAGTTCCTTCAGCTGCGGCGCGACCAGGGCGTACGGGTCTGGACGGGGGGCGGGGGCCTTGGGCACGGCCGACGTCGCGAAAAGGGCGTCATTTACTGGAGGCGCCTGCGGTTGTGCTGAGGAAGCCTTTTTCTGTTGGACGTGTACGCTGTAACTTCTGTGCGCGCGAGCCCGCGTGACCGAAGCTGGCAGTGGTAGGCAAGGCCGGCGGGCCCCAGCAACAGCGCATCGTCGCATGACCAGCAAGGACGCTACCGCGGGCGTCGAGAGGGATGAGACGGGGGAGAGAGGAGACGTTGGCGTCGAGCGGACGCGCAGTTGGCTATCGGAGGGTCCGGGAAGGAGGTCGGTGGTGAGACAGCGCCCAAGGCGCGCGTCCGTATGTAGTCTCCGCGCCCGCTTCCGGCGTCCATAGTCGCCGCCTCTCGCATGACGTCCCACCCCTGCAACGTTCCCCAATCAATTCCCATGTATCTTATCGCACCACAGCGACCTCTCAAGCTATTATACAGCATACGGCAGTCGCGACATAGTGAAGCACCCGAGACACAGTTCATTTTCAGGCCCGACCGTGAGGAGCCTCCGTGGGACCCGATCTGAGGACTCCGCGCAGTAACTAAGGCTCGGAAGTCGCAGCGGATCGCGCCCGAACGTCGAAGGTTGTCGGAGGATTTGTGAATGCAGGTACCCGACAAAACACCACAAGGAGCAGCGCAGCATGTCAAAAACCCCCGGTCAAGATAATCGAAGCTTCTGTCTTCCATTCGCCCTGGCAATGTGCAAGTTTCGAGGGCATGCGAGGCCTACGCGGGTGCTGTCAGCAGGGAGCGAGGTAAGTAACGACACTTTGAGCACACCTCCCCACGAAGTCCTATCTGAGTGCACGGGTGGCATTAACGCGTCCCTCGGTCGGCTCGTGGGCTGACGGGAGGGGGAGGAGGGGCGGCAAGCGTCTGGCTGAGTTGAGAGACGGGTTTCTCCAAGTGTTCAACCAGCTTCCTGCCCTACACAACGTGCATAACGATGAGCGACATCCAGAGCCAAGAGGGTGCCGCCTACTTTGGTCTCCAATATGTCCCAAGGGATGCTCGTTTCGGAGTTCAACGCGAGCAACATGGGCGGGTCGTCGTCCTCATCCTTGTCATCCTTCTTCGGTGGCTCTATGGGCAGCACAAGCAAGTGGCCAAGCTGTCACATGAAACGAACGGTGAATGGTTGGTTTGTGAGAAATATGGTATTCGTTGCAAACCTCAGAATCAACTCTGCCAACATGCTGCTCCCGAGTCTCTTGCCATGTCTCGGTGGATAGGCCAACGATCACTCGGACATGGTCCTTCGTCTTACTAGGGTCCGAGGCATAGCAGACTAGCTCGCCTTCCGGTGTGAACAGGGCAACAGTGTGCAGATTTGGCGGAGCAAGTACACGAGATATTAGAGTGCGAAGGTTGGTGAGATTCAGCATGTTCGTGGTTTGTGCAATATGGACACAAGCAAGAGCAGATCAGGATCGAGCGCGCGTCTTAAGTACGGAGGCGCCTAGTGGGGCTCGATCAGTGCCCAGGGAGGACCAATCACATCGACACTAAAACAATTTGTGTCATGCATACCGAACGCATGTAAGCATATATTGATGGGAGAAAGAAGAGCTGGGTTCATGTACACGAACATACTTATGATAAGATAGCGTAAGAGAAAGAGCAGGCACATGGGCGCAAGGCGAGCTCTCAGAAGCTTTTCTAACGTTTCTGGGATTGCTACGAACGTATGCAATCAGCATCGAAATGCTGAAAGTGCAGGCTGCGCACTCACAAGGTAAGCCATGAGCTGCGCGTAGCCAGGCTGGTTCGTGGCCGAAGGGGGCATGCCAGGCATCGGCGGTGACTGCTGCTGCTGAGCCTGCTGAGCTCCTATCATAGCCGACGCAGGGGGCATGCTGTACGGAGGCATCGGCGGCGGCAGGGATCCAGTCTGCGCAGGCGACTGCTGAGCCTGACTGCCTTGTTGTAGCAGAGCCAGGATGTTTGGAGGAAGGCCTGGAATAGATGCGGCAGAAGCGTTCTGAGGAGGCTGCTGAGGCTGTGGCGGCGACGACAGCGAAGCGTATGGGTTTGCGGGCGGAGCTGCGCCATGGTTGTTTCCGTATGCCGGAGGCTGGGGTGACATAACCATCGGACTCTGGTTGTAGTAAGGGGTTGGGGCTGCGGGAGCTGGGGGCATCTGAGGCATTGCTGGCGGCGGAGCAGGAGGGGCCGCAGGAGTGGGTGCAGGAGCTGCGGCAGCAGCTTGCGGTTGTTTCAGTGCAGCCAACAACTATGGGCAAGAACTTAGAGCGGAATAGAAACGCAAAAGGGTTCAAACTCACCTGCTGGACCTTCTTCGCCTGTTCCAGACGTTCACGTTCATCTGCAGCCTAAGATACAGTTAGAATATAGCGCCTACAGTAGCGGATGAAATGCTTACCTCTGCGGGCGCCGAAGATTGACCATACGTGGGAGGTGGTGCACCATAGCCGGGGCCACCTCCATAAGAACCGGAACCGTTGGACCTATGGCCGCCACGGTTGAAGTCCCCACCGCCCCCGCCGCGTGGGGCTCGGCCAAATTCATCTTCGTTAGAACGAGTGCGGTCGCGGTTCCAGTCTCGCCGGTCTCCTCCATAATCATCACCACCGCCACCACCACCGTACCCGCGGCCCCTTCCACGGCCGCCACGGCCGCCGCGACGACCACGGGTGGTCGGTTCTTCCCAGTCACGCTGTCTTTCGAAGCCTCCATGCTCTTCCCGCTCACGGCTGCTTGAATCTCAGTATGGTAGATGATTCACGAGTCGACGATACGTACCGAGGTGAGCCCCCACGAGGGTCGTCGCCGCCGGAGGCTGCGAAAACGATCTCCATCACGCCATCTTGGAGTCCCTGGTGGCGAAGTCGGTCGTGTGCCTCCTCGCTCGCCTGGCGGACATGAGTCATTGAAGTTGCTCTGAACATCGTAGGACTCACCCTCGTGTCGTAGTATTCAACGAAACGCTGGCTGTCAGAACTATTAATTTGATGTGAAGTGTGCACAAGGACAGACTGCCTTACTCAGGGCGATCTCCGACAGGCCCGACGGCCTTAACGTCTCCGAGTTGTTGGAATTTGTGACGTACCTCCCCGTCGTCGATAGGTTGGTTCGACGGGGAGCGAAGGGTGACGAGCAAAGTTCCTTGAAGCTCCTACGGAGGGTGTCAACGGCGGGGTATATGCAGCGAGAAAAGAGCATACCTGCTCTCTTTGTCGATCTGCGCCTTTGCCATTATCGTCTCGTGGCAAGGAGTAGTGAACGTCGATCTTGATAACTGGTAAATTGTGGTTCATCATCGGGCGACAGGCTCACTCACAGGACGACCACTGATCTCGGACCCTTGCAATCGATCCCGCGCTCTCTCAGCAGCCCGCAAATCGAACTACTTGTGGATGAGGCATAGACCCAGGGTGAGCGGGACGTTAACACTTACATATGTTACGAAGACCATCCCTCGGTTGGCAATCAGATCGAAGAACGTCTTGATCTCGCCGTGCTCCTCAAACAGCCGTCTTACATCGTCGCTATTGGTTTCGTACTGTGTTCGCCGTTGATTAGGAACTGTCGGCGGGATGCCCATCCGTGAACGTGGTGAACTTGCCTTGATGTTACGTATGAAGAGGGTGCGGCAGGGTCGCTCGCGTTGCAAACGTTCCTCAATGATGGAGTCGTGTACCTTGTCGTCTCGCTCGCGACGCTGAGGTTTTTTCTGTGGAGATCGTCCGTAGCCGCCGCCCTGATTGTAGTTCTGGTCCGAACCATCTAACGGAAACAGTTAATGGACGTGAGAATGTACTCGTGGCGTTAACGACGTAGGCGACGTAGCCCAAAAGAAGGCTCGAAAATACGAAAAACGCCATCTCTGAATACGCGTGCAGTATAGCGCTCCTCAGCTATTCGAAGGATATCCTCTCTGCTGGGAAAACACTTTGAAATCAAAATTCCCAGAGGCAAGACGTCAGACACATGCTAGAGCTCAATCCATGGGTCCAGAGCTCAAATTCACGGTCGTATGTCAAAAAGCGCAGCATGTGCACCCGAGGTTCTAGGGAACCTCCGCCCGCACGTCTATGATGGACGAACTGAAAGCTTAAACGGGGACACTCAAGCGCACCTTCAAAGCCATAACCCTGATCAAAGCCACCAGATGGATCTGGCGCGTTGTACTGCCCGGGACCAGGAGCAGCATAGTTGCCGTTCTGATAGTAAGGATCTTGCGGGGGCATCGACTGGTAATTATTGTTGTAGCCGCCCATTTGGCCTTGCGGGGGACCTTGATCATACTGGGCTGCATTACCGTAGCCACCGCCGTATGAGCTATGACCACCGCCACGGCCGCGGCCGAAGCCTCTTCCTCTTGGGGCGCCGCCGCCCCGGTCATAGCGGTGGGATCTATCAGGACCAGGCCCATAGTTGCCGGGGGGTCCACCTCTGCGTGGTGGACCGTCATAGGATCCTCCGTATGGATGGTGCCGGTTCATGTTCTCAGAGGTCTTCAATAGGTATCTTCACTCTCGCGATTGGATATGCGCTCAGTGACGTGTCGTGGGTGTCGGTTTCAGGAGATAGCTCAGTTGTAGTCGGCAGACAGATACTATCGGTTGAGGGGATGGTCGCAGGCGGCTGAGCTCAACTTTGCAGAAAGCGGGGTGGTAGAGAGCAACGTTGTGAGTGCAGTGCGAAGGTGGTGGTCAGGAGGGAAGAAAAAATGATCAATTTCATCGAGTTGTGGAGAGAAAGCGCGTGGGAAACTAATCCTCTTTCGGAGGCCTCTCCGTGGGCGCCTAGCAGTGCCCCGCGGAGCCCTCACCTCATCGGCGTCAGCGGCTTGGCTGCGCGATAGCAGACACATTGCCTCCGCCCGCCACCTCCTCGCCATCCTCCGCAATGTCCAAACAGTTTCAGTTCAAGCTCGTCCTTCTCGGTGCGTTCGTTTTCCGACATGGGCTGAAGGTGCTTTGACTGACTGCTCCTTCAGGCGAATCAGCGGTGGGGAAGTCCAGGTAATTCATTGCCGCTTCGGTCCTGCACCTATATCCGTGTTCAGCTTCGCGACGTTAGTCTAGTCCTGCGCTTCGTGAAGGACCAATTCGATGATTACCGGGAGAGCACCATTGGCGGTATGTTGTAATACACCTTCTATCATCCCAGGACCCTGAACCTGAACCCCACAAGCCGCGTTCCTGACGCAAACGGTTACTCTGGAGGATTCAACGACCGTCAAGTTTGAGATCTGGTGAGACTTCTCCAAAGCGACTTCGACTTCTTCAACCTCATCGCGCTTCAAATAGGGATACTGCAGGCCAGGAGCGTTATAAGGTATGTGACTTTGTTCGCGTGATTGCTGAGTGGAGGCTGACGTGGTCAACTCTAGTCTCTTGTAGGTTTTCCTTCACTCTGCGTGGCCGGTTGATCCTCATGCACGTCATTCAAGGCACCAATGTACTACCGCAATGCCAACTGCGCGGTAGTGGTATACGATATCACGCAGTCCACGTCATTAGAGAAGGCGAAGTCCTGGATCCGAGAACTGCAACGGCAGGCCGACCCGTCCATCGTCATCGCTCTCTGCGGCAACAAACTTGATCTCGCGGCGCGCCGCCAGGTCTCCCAAGAGGAGGCGAAGAAGTACGCCGAGGAAGAGGGCTTGATGTGGGGCGAGACCAGTGCCAAGAGCGGCGAAGGTGTATCCGAGATTTTCAACGCTATCGGTACGTCCCTACCTCCTGTAACCTCGAGTGCTCGTTTAAATTGGTGCCCCACAGCCAAGAAGCTTCCCCTCACTGCCGCACCGTCTGCGCGAGGCGGCGCTAGCCGACCCGGTGCTGCGGGCAGGACAGGCGTCGACCTGAACAAGCAAGCCGCCGGTGGACAGGGTCAGAACGAGGCGTGCAACTGCTGAGCATCATCACAATGCCACCCGACGCCATCTCCATCTGTCATTCCTATCCCTCACACTGGAGCCCACCACATCCCTTTTCCTGCAGGTTACACCTTTTCTTTCTGCCGTTTCGACCGACCTTCTCATATGTAATCTACACCTTTCAAATCATTCTGTTATATATGGACTACGTTTCAGGGACCCTAGTACACGTCTGGTTGCCTCCCTCTCCGTCTGTACCAAGAACTGTTTATGATTGACAGATGTGTGATATACCAATTACAGGTGAGCAGAGGATACAGCAGGTAATAATGATCGTGGAAATAAGAAAGAGCGGCATACAAATTAGCGGTAGAGCGAGAGGCACAGGCACCGTGGCCCGTATAAACAAACGAGTTAAGACAGAGAACCCACATATCCCAATAAATAGACCACTAGTGGTCGAGCTCTAGAAGCCAGCTAGCTCGAGACCCTTGCGAATGTCCGCGTGCTGCAGCTCAGCCTGCTGGAGCTCCTGGCTCTTCATCCAGAACGAGCCTTGGTCTTTCTCCCCCGCGACCGCAATGTTCGCGTCGACGTACGCGACGACGCTCGCGTCCTCTGCAAACGCGTATGTCCGCGGCTGGTGCCGCACGATAGCCTCGATAGCCTCGTACCACCGCTCGCGCTTCGCGAAGTTGATGAGCGACAGCGGGCTGCCCGACGACGAGGACGAGGAGAGGATGACGGTGTTGTCAGGCGCCTGCGTGTTCGCGAGCTGCATGTCCGCGAGGTGCATGCCGATGTACGGGATGCACGGTCCGTCGACTGCGCGCTGCGAGAGGCGGTACGCGGAGAAGCTGCCCGTGGGGTCCTGGTACTTCGCGAGCTGCTCGAGGTGCGAGCGCCGCCCGACGTGCGCCCAGGTGAGGTGGAGGCGGCTGATGACGGGGCTGGAAAGTGCGTCGACGATAGCATACATCGAGGCGTAGTTGTGCAGGGTTTTGCATTTCTATGAGAGGGATGGCTATCAGCATGTCATATGTAGGCGTCGGGCACAGTGCGCTCACCTCAGCGATTTTGATCCAGAAGTCGATGGTGTCCGCGCGTTTTCCCGTGCTCTCCGTGTTGAGGGTGCTGGTCTTGACCCACGCGCACAGCTTCTCATTGAACGCGTTGAAGGCGGCGAGGTTCTTCACCCCGTTTCCGACCGGTGATTTGACCCAATTAAGACATTCCGACACACGGATGCGTGAGTATAGCTTCTGTTCGTGGATGCAAAGGTGTTCGGCGAGCAATAGGGTGTCTATCTTCAGGAGGTCGCCTTTCGAGCCTTTGCTCCTCTTGTGTCGCGTGGCAGATACAGGCGTTGCGGGGATGTTCGAGATCTGCGAGGAAATTAGACGAGACCGTATATTGCAGCATCTGCTACTCACGTAGCGTTCCAGCGACTTGAGCACTTCGCGAGCGGTGTTGGCAAGCTGAGGTGGTTTGGTGATCGACGATACGAAGTCGACAATGCGCCGCGCTAGATACGCGTCATCTTGGAGGAGGCCATACTCCTCAATCCAGAGGTGCAGCACGGCAACGACCCGGCGACGAGTGGGCTTCAGCCTCCTCTCTTTCCACTGCTCAAGCTCTTTCAAGTTAAGAGCGGTAGGATGGCTGATGTTGTATTGTGCCAACAGCAGGTCGAACACCTCCTCGGCGGTAGCAAAGGATTTGTAGGTCGTCAAGAACGCTTGCCGATACTTCGTCTCTTGGACAGGCTCTGTGAAACATGAGTCAGTGGTGGTCGAAAAAGCCTCGCAGGCATACTCACTTGGGAAGTCCACGGTCAGCCGCTCGACGAGGGCGCGCAAACTGCCAGCGGATACGGCCCCGTCCGGCTGCAATTGAAGCTCATCTTCACCGTACATAGGGCGCAGATACCATGTCGCGTTGACCAGCTTTGCGTCGTGGAAAGCTTGGGCCTCGTCATCCCCCGTGATCTGCTTGACCTTGTCCGTACGCGACGTGGCCGCCCTCGTCGTACGCGTGAAGGCATCGAACGATTCTGCGACAACCGGACTCGCGATAAGATAATCCAGTTCCTCAACGTTGTGGGCTTCGAAAAGCGTGGTGAGCCGACTGAGGGAAGACTGGTCATCTATCAAGAGAGGGCGACGGCGCATGTGGCGGACGACCGCAGGCTTCGCAGATTCGGAGCGGGATCTCTGATGTTCGGAGGGAACCATTTCGCCGGAGGGCAGTGAGAGACTGCGGCGGCGAGAAGGGGTGCGAGGGGTGGACGGCATAGGGCTCTCCCCCGTGGGCGGTGGTGTGGAAACAGTGATAACCTGCACGTCGTCCTCCAGCGTAGGCCGGGGGCGCGATTTACGCCTCGAGATAGCCACCTCGGTGGGGGAGAGTTCGGACTCGATCTCCAGAAAATTTCCGTCTATACCCTCATGGGGAGGTACGAGGGGGCTTAGAACGTTCGCTAAGCTCGGATGGATAGCGGGGTCGGACCCTAATTGCATGATAGTAGGGACCTTTGACAGGTTTAGCACATAAGCGGGTATCCTGTTTGACGCATAACAGTAATATGCTTACCTTTTCGCCATCGACCAGCGGCATCCACTCGTATCCCCGCTGTTCGCCATCGGGACCAACCGCGAAAGGGTCGGTCAGCTGTGAGTCGGGAGAGCCTTGGAACCTGTCCGCGTCCTCTTGGTAGATCTGCACGTTGCCACCGCTATTCCGCAGTTTGTCTGCGAGGGCATCTGAGATCGGCTCCACAAATGCACTCGGGATCCAACCGACAGTGTCATCCTCGGGGCGAACGGCAGCCCACCATCCCTGGGTAACATGAGTTGCCAGACTAGCCAAGGGGACAATGAGACCTACAGTTTCCTCCTTCTTAACGACCTCTAAAATGTCATTCCGGCGGAAGGACAGTTGGCTACCGTCCTCGGCGTTGTAGTCATACAGACACAACACGTAGAAGACCTCCGCAGACTCCGGAGTCAGGGTCTCTTCTGAAGAGGTCGCCAGGCTGGTGCGCTCTGGTGAACTTGCGGAGGGCGGGGTGGGGAGCTCGGGGCTCGACAGGTTGGGGTCTATCCACAGTCGAGGGAGGGGAGCGCCGCGCTTCGCAGGGAGACGAGAGTGTGGACCAGCCATGTGCAGCACTTTAGGGCGGGAGGGCGTTCAACACTGCATGCACCGGCAGCTCACAGGTTCACCGAGCAGAGTGAGGGTAAGATGGCAAGCTCAGGCTTGCGCTGCAGTCCAGAAAGTACGCGGGGGAGATTGCATCGCGGGAGCGCGCAGCGGCTCATATGTTCCCCTCCCCAGACAGCTACCATCACAAACGTGATTGCCCACAGGAACGGACCAGGACCCAGAACGCCTTGTCTAATCTAGGGCCTTAGACGCGGATGTATATTCGTACATTGGAATACGTCCATGGTCTCAACTTGTGTGCGCACTCTTCCATACGAGAGGAAAATGTGTCCAATGTACTACCGGCCTCGCGAAGTGAGCTCGTTGACAGACGCGTTTCTCAGGGCGGCGCGACCGGATGAGGCCAAATTAGAAGAACGGCACGACTGTGGACGCTCGTCAGCAACGCTCTCTGCTACCGCTTCGAATTCACTTACAGCCGTACAATCATAGCGCCATTTGCCAACCAGGGATGCCAAGGCATGACGCCGCCCGCACCAACTGCGACTCCCAACTCCATCTCGACTAATGTGGGCGGCCGGCGGGTGCATTCACAGGCACAGAGTAAAAGGCTCACGTACTACGCATGATAAGGCCACTTGATAGGAGGCTATAGTGTTTGACAGAGGGGGGAGAGGGGGGCTGTATGTCGTGGGACTCCGGTACCGAAGGTTCAGGTAAACTTCATGTGGGTGAATGATACATCTGTTGCCGCCCTGCGGGCGCGAGCGTCAGCAGTCCGTTGCATGGTGACCTGTCCAGAAGTGGAAGAAAGGCCCGCTGCGTATTCATACCTATCGGCTTCCTGGCATACAGTCCAGTCCACAGCTGTCCTGTCCATCGCTCAGCACGCCGCCAACCGCCTCGAGAACTCACAGCATGTCAGATGCGCAGTGTAAGGTGAAGGTTGGGCAGATACGATGTCCTGTCTGTACTCGTGTCGGAGAGCTGTAGCCAAGTACGAGTACCGCGCGATTGCAGAGTGAGAGACATCATCAGAAGGTGTTGGACGCCGAAGCGCGATGCGCCGGGGAGGCCGTTGCGGGGAAAACACTGCAAAACACATCCCCGGGCTGCATCGGGCCGTCAGATCAGATCAGATCTCGCTCAATGGGCGCTCCTCTCATCATAGGCGTCTAATTACACCTACGGTCTGTCTAGCACCTCCACAACTCTCCAAACATGGTGCCCTGGAATTCTGCTAAAGCAAAGGTTTGTAGACGTTACTTGTGTACCTGCGCGCAAGGATTGCTGATATGATGCTGTGTATAGGTTCAACTCCGGTACTATCGACCAATGCTTGGATCCAGGCTCATTCTTATCCTCGTGCTCCCAGGCTAGGCGTACAGAGGTTACGGACCCTGCAAGAGAAGAAGAGTGCCCAGGCCAAGGCCGCGCGGAGAGACATAGCCCTTCTTCTCGAGAAGGGAAAGGTGGAAACTGCGAGGATCAAAGTCGAGAACAGTGAGCACACTCCGCGCCGCCGCCGATCGTGCACGGCCTGATAGTCTGCCAGTCATCAATGAAGACGTTTACGTCGAGCTACTGGAACTGCTGGAGATGTACTGCGAACTGCTCATCTCGCGCTTCGGGCTGCTAGATCAGAGGTCCGTCCGCGTCCGTTCCGCTAGTTCGGTCCATTGACGTACATATTGGCTGCTCGGGCAGTACGCGTGAGCCAGATCCAGCCGTCAGCGAGGGCGTTTGCGCCGTCATATACGCGGCGCCCAGAACAGAGCTAAAGGGTACGTCAATCATGCTTGTCCGCTAGCAGTCCAATTGAGGTCTCGGCGCAGAGCTGCAAATCCTCCGCGACATCCTGATGCACAAGTTCGGCCGCGAGTTCTCGATCGCGGTCATGGAGAACAAGGATAGAATCGTCAGTGAACGTGTATGTGCTTCCAACAACCAACAACTGTTCTCCGCGGCAGCGAGTGACCGTCGAGTTCTAGGTCACCCGGAAGCTCGATATATCGACGCCGTCATCGGCGCTGGTCGATGCCTATCTCGGCGAGATTGCGAAGGGGTACGGCGTAGCGTGGTCTCCCCCAAAACCACCAAGCACAAAGGACGAAGACGACGACGGGGGTCCGGACGGAGGCGTCACGGTAAGCTCGCGCGCGCCGTCATCCGACCCTGCGGAACCACTGAGCCCGGTATGGATATATAGGAACGGCCGGAAGAGCCTGCGACGCCAGCGAAGGCGAAAGCGCCGTCTGCGTCTGCCGCTCTGGACTCGCCGAAGCCGCTGGACGCTGCAGCGATATCGGCGGAAGCCAGGAGCGCGGGCGTGCGCACGCCCAAGCTTCCCGAAGTTCCCGTGGAAGAGAAAGCGCCGCGTGTTGAGAAGTCGGCGGGGCTCGCGAGCCCGCCTGCGGATCCCCTCGCGAAGGCCCCCCAAGAAGACGAGTTCACGGCGCTGGCGAAGCGTTTTGAGGCGTTGAAGAAGCGCTAGTCTGCGGATCGGAGATACCGAGGGTTGTTGTACGTTCATGGAGTAATGTAAGATGTGTGTATTGGATATCCGAGTCACCAGCCACCACAGACGGACACGGCCCGGCGAGCAGGTGAGTGTCGCACATTCATACCAGTATTCATCGGGTGCTATCTGTTTAGACGAGGCCTGATGGCTCAACTAGTGTCATGCACGGACATTCGCGGTCTTGAAATCGTGACAGGTGAGTTGGTGGTACCTCTCGGCTACACCGCCGCGATACACGTGCTTTTGTCGACTGTCGAATTCGAGTGGTTAGCGACTAGTCCTTCACCTGAACTTAGGTATGTGGATGCTGAGTTCAGTCAACTCGGAATTCCGAACTCCAACCGATCTCATACTCCCGGCAAATACAGTCGAAAGTGTTCAGACATGCGCCGCACACATTCATACCGCTTCAGCGCCCGGGCTACCAAGCTAATTCCGGACTCACCTCGGGAGTCCCAGTGCACATGTATCTACGCGAACGTGTGGGTGATTCAAATTTCACGCTGCGAGGCTGAGCCGCCCGGATCGTGATGGACTGTCGGTTTACTCACCGGCTACGGCAATAGGCAGGACCTGTGTGAGCGGCGGATCACGCAGCAGCACGCTTCGGCGCGGGGAGGCAACTGTCCACCGCTGCCTGCCCCGTCGGCGGAATTTTCAGGGTTGCATGGCGCCTGTACAGCAAATGTGATTGCTCTCCTCTCGATATATGTCCGGGTGGCCGACGGTCGGGGGCAGTCGTTCAACCCTCTTCAGATTGCCCTGATGTCGGTGTCATGTTTCGCCCATAGTTACGTCGAAGAGAGCGCCCTGTATCCTGAAGCTTGTAGACGAGATCATAAGCCGCAATGTGGCTGGAGTGTCGAGCCAAACACGCGTAGTAGAATAGGGTAAACGACGGATCGCACCAAACTCGCTTGCGCACCTGTCCCCAGGCCCACGAATTTTAATGTCGTTATCGCGATGGAAACAAGGCTCTGCGTCGTGAGAAGAGCGTGGTGATTATGACATGCGTAACAGCTCGCCGCGGGAAGCTCGGCAAGGGAGCATACACAAGCATGTGTCATGTGCGCATGCAACAGTTCTTGGGAGTGGGTGCCCTACAGCCGTCTGTACGCGAGCCGAGCGATACACATACTGCCTGGCATTCCCGCAAGAGACTAATGTGAGGAGCATCCGAGCCTAGAGGTTCGTCGCATAACGCACGGCGAACGAGGGAGTCTGACCGATGATCTGCGCGGCCCAAGGAGTGCGGCGGCTCCCAATGACGCACAAGAACCGCGGTGTGGATGCTTGCGAAGGGCCATCGGATGGAAGAACCATAAAGCCGAGGCAGAGCGGGGGGACCTGGACAAGCCGAGGCTCTTCATGAGTCCTTCCTGGCCGTCAGCCTCCGTCGCGGAACGATGGTGTTGCGCCGCTTCTGCCCAGTGGCCGCCGGGCCTGAACATGACATCAGACCAGATGGTGTGTCTAAAATAGCGGACACGAAACATCACGTACTTGGAGACGCATAGCGGATCACAATAGCAGCACAGGTAGCACGGCAAAGGAAAGGGACTTGAGGGTAGGCCGCCCCGCGGACAAACGTAGCCCGCGTTCTCCCGCGACGACATCCGACCGTACGAAGTGAAGGTGGTCTCGATTCGAATAGCGGAACGGACTAGGGTGCCAGCCGGCACCTGTACGTCGCTAGCGCTCCCCGTCCAGGGGGTGTATGTCGCTCGCCGGGCGCGTGTCCACCTCGAACCTAGTCGGCGGACGACCGCGAGTCGCATCCTCCGAGATCGAGCGGACCGGATGGTCGCTCCGATTGAGTTAAAGAGGCGTTCAACAGCCACAGGAAGCGCAGGGTGAAAAAGATGGGTCCGGGGAAGACACCCCCACCTTCCTTTGGAACACGCGAAGTGGGCGGCGAGGGCGCGCCTTCCCATCGTCTGAGCTCCGCCCAGAAGGTGGAACAGTACCCGGCATGTTCTGGGCGAGGTTGAGCGAGTGCTCCATAGGTGCTCGTATCGCATCCGCATCCATCTGTATCGTCGTGTAGCCATTCAGAGGATTGAGGTTCCGTGGGCCAGGCATCAGCAGTACAATTGCCAGAACAAGTTGCGGATTTTCCCGGTGATATCCTGGGGGCTCCCATGTGGACGTGGCAGTAAATCGGCGGTAGGCCCATGCGCGCTCTATTACTCTGTATCTCACTGGGGAGCACGATACTTGTCTGACAGCGGACCCGGTCCATGAGAAACGAGGGATCACATGGATGCACAGCCTGCTGAAGCTCTCGACGGAGACGGGTGTTCACTCCGCCGAGCTGGCAGGTGCTGGCAGGCGCGGTGTTCGGACTCGGGAGTCGCGCCAGGAAGAGATGAGAGAAAGCGGCAGAAGGAGGGCCAATGAATGGGCGCAAAGGGGACCGGCGGAGGGATATTTGCCCATCAAAAGTGCGTCGGACTCGTGTGCGTCGAAGCGGGACACTGGTGGGCTCAATCAGGATCGAAGGAAAGCGGAGGAGCTGCGGGCAGGTTCGGGGGACGGGGCTCCCGCTGGGCGTGCTGGCAGGCTTTGATCCAGCCCTGCGGGAACGGGCAGGAGAAATACGAGAAGGGAGAACCGAGCGCATTCGAAAGGGAAAGCCGAGCCAGCCGCCCGTCTGGGCTGATTCAACGCGGCCGAAGCTTTCCATGGAAGGCAGTCCCGGCCCCCCGCCACCCATCGGGGCACGGAGATGCCCCGTCCTCCAATCCCAGTCGAGCACGTGACGTCCGATTTGTACGGGACTCGGTTCGACGCGATGTCCTCCGCCGTCGACTGTCGTATGCCGCGCTCCGTATATATATCACCCCTTCAGAACACCTCCTTCGCCTCCTCCGTTCACAGCCCTCATGCTCGTCTCACCGTCCACGTCACACTACCACCACCAAATGCAAGTCGCCTGCGAACACCCCTCCTGTCTCGGCCATCATGAAGAAGACGACGATATGGACACCGACGCCGGCTCCGTGTTTTCTGGGCCTGCAAGTCTCGGCTTCGCACCCAGTGTCGCAACCTCCGTTACCTCCCATGACTGGGACATGCGCTCGGCTTCGCCGGCGCCCTCAATGTACTCCATGACCAGCTCACTCCGTGCCGCATCATATCGGCACGAGTTTGGTAGAGGCATCAATAACTACTCCGAAGTGTACCGCCTACCAGCGGACGACGAGGAATTCGAACGACTTGGTACGTGACCTGCGCAGTGCTGCGCCACAATTATACTGATGCCATCAACAGACAACCAGCATGTCATGTTCATGGAGGCAATGGGGAAATACCCCCACTGCATGGAGGAAGTGCTCGCGGACGACGAACCCGAAGTACAGAAGACTTGTGTAGACCTGGGTTGTGGAAGTGGTAGCTGGTACGCGCTCTACGCCCCTCCCGTGATGCTGTGTGCCTGATTCTCCGGTTTCCAGGATACTCGACGTCGCGAAGGATTTCCCACACTGTAGTGCGGTCGCAGTAGACCTTGTTCCCATGCAAGACGTGTGAGTGGTCATGAACGGGCGGCTTTCGCCAAGGTTCACTAACTCAATGTCCGGACACAGAAACATGCCTCCGAACTGCCGGTGAGTTTATCAACGCGTGCTTTCTACAACATACGGCTCACACCCCCGCAGGAGCGAAGTCGACGATATCAATCTCGGACTGCAGCACTTCTATGGCGCATTCAATGTTGCACACGCCCGCCTGGTCTCATCCGGAGTACGTGCCCCTTCCGCTTTCGGACTTCGGGGTCGGTGCCGCGGGCGCCTGAGATCCGGATCGCCCAGTGATCGAATCTCATCGCAATCTCCGTTGCTTCGCGTGTTACCAAATCTGGCTCGCGTGTCAAATTGACTAACCTTTATCTCAGATCCGCGACTATGCAGGGCTGATCGACGAGATGGCGCAGACACTGCGTCCCCGGGGTCTCATCGAGCTCTCCGAGTTCGACTTTCGCGTGTACGACGTCGACAAGACGCCCATCCTGCCCGACCGCCTCGAGGAGGAGACGCCGTGGCTTGCGAGATGGATGAACATGGTCAACGTGGCCGTGCAGCAGCGCGGTGGAGAACCGGACGCCGCCAACCATCTAGAGCGCTGGGTGCGGGACCAACCTCTCCTCGAGGAGCCTGTGTACCGCGAGATCTGGTTTCAGACCGGCCCTTGGAAGGAGGGCCACGATGCGCAAACAGCACGCGAAAACCGGATAGGCGCTATGATGCGAGACGATATCTTGGTGCGTTCGGGTTTCAGCCCAAGATATAGACGTGTGCTCATGCAGTGTCTGCAGGCATTCCTGAAGTCTGGAAGGCCGCTCCTTCTCAGTAACGGACTCGACATATCTATGGTCGACGAGCTTGAAATCAATGCCGAGCACGAGCTCCGCACAGCCAGCACCCAAACCTACATCCGCGTTCAAAGCTCGTACGCGAGACGAAAAGCAGAATAATGCCCCCTCCGCCTGCCCTCCGCTTGGACTGTTCTTGCCATATCTTATAATTGCGGACGCTCGCCTCGCGCTGTATCCTGTAATCCTGTAATCCTTATTCCGGGCCCCACCCCTTCCACACACATCGGATCGCAGGTGTCGTCGTTGTCACGCTGTTAATAGCATAGCTCTCGCGCAATACATCTCATTTGCATGCTGTCTTACAGAGAGTGACATCATATTCGAGAGACGAGTCAGCGGTGAATTGCGGATATACTATAGCAAGATGATACAGTGACGTAAAGGATTGTGAACTATAAAGGCCACGGTGCCAGTAAGTTGGACACCGGCCCGCAAGAAGTAACGAGAGTTGGACAACATTAGTACGCGCGTGCGCACGGCATGGGCACGTCCGCGATGTATAATATTACAGTACCATGACAAAAACGACACGTCCAAGTCCCCTCGGGCATGCCTCGGGCCCTCACAGTGCGCCGTACTCCGGCGGCGGCACGTCTGCGCCATAGTCGTACCTGATCGGTGGTGGCGGGTGCGTGCGGTCGATGCGGTCCGCGATGATCTGGATGAGGCGATCCACCGCTGCCGCCGACGCGGGCGACTGCGGCTGCGCGGAGGAAGACACCTCGGACGCCCCAGACGAAGCTGGGATCCCCGGCGGCTGCGTCTGCGCGGTCTGGGGCGGGGGCGAGGACACGACGGAGCTCGTGCTCGGGTGCGTCGACATTTGCGGGGATCGTGCAGCCTGCCGGCCTGCGTAGGGCGAGTTGGCCTCGGAGGCGAGCTTGGACGGCCGGGGTGTCGTTGGGGCGGAGGCGCCTGCTTCCTGCGTGGCGGGGGAGGCTTGGAGCGCGTATGGCGAGAACTGGGCCCTCGTGAACGCTCCGGAGGCCGCGCGCCGCTTGCGGCGGTACCAGAGGGCGAGGGCGGCGAGGATCAGCAGTGCAGCGATCCCGCCGATGATGGGCCCGACGACGACCCCCACGTTTGTCTTCTTGCCGGTAGTTGTCGAGTCGGACACGGGCGAGCCTGTAGTGCTAGGGTTTGCCCTTGCAGAGGTTGAACTTGAACTTGTGGGTGTAGAACTGTTCGAGCTGTGTGCTCTGGGTCAGACTTGGCTCTGAATATGTAACGCGTTCAGAGACAAACCTGTTCGTGCCGCCAGCGACGGGGCCACCGGAGTCAGCCAGCAGTGTGACCGAGTTGAGCCAGAACTTCAATCCGCCGCCCACTCTGGGTGTAATGTTGACCGTATGCGTTATTTGAGGATCCAGCCCCTCCTGGTAGTACAGGAGGGCGTCGCCAATCAGCCACATAGTGCTAGCGTTGTATGTGCTGACGTTCCCATCGACGTTCTGTCGTGCGTCGTCAGTAAAATCCACCATCACGTTAGCCACGCGTATTTGACTTACGACATCGTACGTAAGGCCACCCCAGTTGCGCGACCCGTTGACGGCGACACCGGTGCCCTCGAAAGAGAAGGATACCGACGCAGGAGCGTCCTGGACCTCTTGATACGGCGCGGGATTGTCTTTGCTCGGGATCTGGCCGTTCGGGTCGTTCTGAACCTTCCAGTCACCACTGTACTTCAGGAACGAGGTGTTGGTCGCTTGATACACGACTGATGTGGGAGCGCTGGCACTGGACGTGGACTGTCAGAAGATGTCGATGTGCGCGCCGTATACATACTCACCCCGCGGGAAGAGGACGGGAGATGTCTGCACGATCAAACCAAAATTGACCCGAGGCGGAAGCGTCGGCGGTCACGGACACATTGTGGGTTCCTTCCGAGAGGCCATCTTTGGAGTACAACGTACCCTCACTCGCGGGGAAGAACTGGGAGGCACCGTCGATGGATACCGTATACGTGCAGCTGGTATTGCCGAAGAGAGAGACGCCGGTGCCTTCAAATGTTATTCGAGTTGGACTGTGGTAACGGGCAGTGTAAAAATTGCAAACTCACCATGAAATAGGAGGTCGAATCGAGCACCAGGAAAGGCGGTAACATGGTATGACATGCCCACACCGTCGTTTCCGCCCGCGCTGTTGAACCCGCCTGAACCGGAGTACCAGGGCTGCCAGCCAGTGTTCGTCCAGTCACCAACACCACCATCCCCTGCAGTGCCACGATAAGATTATCTTCAGGATTTGCACGTCAAGCGAACAGGCACACCGTGGGGTAGATACTGGATGAGGGGGCTCGAGTCGTCAATGGACACAGTCCACTCGCTGGTCATGGTGCTGTGGAGGTGGAAGCTGCAGAGTGACCAGGTGGGGCGAGCCAGAAGCTCGCTCGAGAAGACTGGTTTATAGCGGCGCCATACAGAGGATAGGCCCTGCGCCCGTCCTAGCGACACACAGTTATGCGGACGTGACGCCGTTACATGTGGTTTTGATTGACAGACTGCCGCCCAGAATCGATGTTCCCGAGGAAACTTACACACTCCTTGCACTGCATAGTATGATGAGGACCCCCGTACAAAGCAGCTATGCAGTATCCGGAGAACCACGGGATCCGTTTCCGCAGCAAGCTCATCAATTTTAGGGGGTCGTTGTTTCCCTCCGACGGAGACGGTAGTGCGATACAGCCACCGAAGGACAGCGCGCGGCACGAGAGCACAGGGGGGCAATCGCACACGTACAATGCCGCCGTGATTTTCGGAGTGCGAGCCGTGAGTATTTGTTGGCACATCCCGTTCAAGTACGTCTAGGCATAGTACGGGGCTACCGAGGATATATCAGAACTACTGCTGGCAGTTGAGTATTGGGCGCATTTCGAAGCCACGTACCTCAGGCTGGTGACACGCGAGATAGGTATTGCCATATCGACAGATAGCATCGAAACCGTAGGTGAATTTGTAGATGCAGAAGCAGGCACGAACTGGAGGATGGATAGAAGATGTGCACTGAGCTGCCAGCGCCAAGCTTAAGGCACTCGGCAGGACGCGAATGACGTGGGCGTTCAGTAGAACCAGTGTGGGCGCTTGTTACCGATCTCCGCACGAGTCCGACTGCGAGGCGTTTCAGCTCAGGTCCGCGTGAGTCCGTCCAGTTCGTGCTCAACGTATTCTTCGTTTCCTGTCGACTCTGACTACCCTCAAGCCGTATCAGGCACATATAGCGTGATTCGCACCATGGCAATGGACGATCTGCTCGACCAGATTCTCAACCCTACCTCGTCCAATGCGGATGGCTTGCTCTCGGATCTAGGTCTCGCCTCGTTGCCTTCCAGAGACGAGGTGCACCGCCAGATAGAAACAGATCTCTTGCTGCCCAAAGATGGCCTGCCTAGTCACTGGCTTCCCACGTACCAACTGTGGGTCACAACTATAGGCCACTGTCCGATTAAATGCTGAGATTGTTTTTCTGTAGACACTGGGAGAATAAGTTGTCCATACCCGCTCTACTCAAGTATGAGCCAGCCCCACCACCAACCAGCCTGTCATTCGTCCGCACAGGGCTCCAGGGACGCGTCACCGGCTATGCCGAGGTGCATACAGCCGACTGCTCAGCGGATGACATCTCAATTGAGCTATCTACAGATATCCAATCCTCGAGTCTCAAATGGTCTTACTTCGACCTCACTTGACCGCGCGCCAGGGCCAAGCCGCAACTTTGTCCGAGGCAAGGCTGGCTACGTACCATTCTGGCCTGGCGGCCTAGATAATCTCAAGGAGTTGAATGATGTTGTCGACCTCCAAGAAGGGTCTTCGCAACTGCGGACAACTGCGCCTGGGCTTTCTCGTGGTCTCAAGCTGTCTAAAGACGATGAGGACGATGCCGACGTGATTGGCCTCGGTAGCGGCCTTCTTAGGCATAGTGAAGATACTCAAGCTCCGGTGTGTGGCCGTTACTTCCGCATATCATTTGACTGACCTCGCAATCCAGGACGGACATGTCTCTCTCCTGCACTACAATGATCTGGACACCACGTTGATGCCTGGCGGAGCCTCTGACGTCGACGAACTCCTGCCTACCTCGGTGCGCGGCTGAAGGCCTACTCTCCATATGCTGTAATTGTCTCATACTCGTGTATTACAGCGAAGCCACCTCAACCCCATCGCGGCTACACGTAAACCCCTGCGGCGCGCCCAAGTGCAGAAGCGCGACTGGGCCCATGTAGTCGACGTCAACAAGCCAATGACGAACTTCACCGAGCTTGTCCCTGACATGGCACACAAGGTGAGTCTAGGCGGGGATATCTAAAGTTAGGCGCAGCCTCATGTTTCTTGACAGTACCCCTTCGAGCTGGACACGTTCCAGAAGGAGGCTGTCTACCATCTTGAGATGGGCGACTCCGTCTTCGTTGCGGCCCATACATCGGCGGGGAAGACTGTCGTCGCTGAGTACGCCATCGCCTTGGCGGCAAAACATATGACCAGGTATGCGCGCGCGGTCGGCGGAGGTGTGCTTCGCTCTATCGCAGCGCTGACACACTTCCAGGGCCATCTACACTTCTCCTATCAAGGCGCTGTCCAACCAAAAATACCGCGACTTCAAGACGACCTTTGGGACTGCTTCCGTCGGCATCCTTACCGGCGACGTCCAAATCAACCCGGAGGCGAATTGCCTCATCATGACCACGGAGATTCTGCGCAGCATGCTCTACAAGGGCGCCGACCTCATCCGGGACGTCGAGTTTGTCATCTTCGATGAGGTGCACTACGTGAACGATGCCGAGGTGAGACGACTGACTACAAGCCGATGGTCGTGGTGCTAAAATCCTATAGCGAGGAGTGGTTTGGGAAGAGGTCATCATCATGCTTCCTGATCATGTTAACATCATCCTTCTCTCTGCTACCGTACCAAACACCCGGGAGTTCGCAGACTGGGTCGGGTATGTCGAACAACTTTAGCACTGGCTTACGACTGACCACAAATGCAGGAGGACTAAGAAGAAGGACATATATGTCATCTCCACGGCGAAGCGCCCTGTGCCGCTCGAGCACTACCTATATGCGGGTCGCGACCTACACAAAATCGTCGACGCTGATCGGAACTTCCTCACAGCAGGGTGAGCGTCCACGGACCGCCCGTACGTCCTGCATGCGGTCTCATAACGTCACTCCACAGGTACAAGGGCGCTGGAGAAGCACTCCGGCGGAAACAAGACAAGGAGCGCGAGGCCGCCGGTCTTCCTCCGGTACAGAAACTCGGCGCCCGCGCAGGCGCCCCTCAGCGCGGTGGCCAGCGCGGAGGCCAACCCGGACGCGGGGGCCAAACAGGACGCGGCGGGCAACGCGGGGGCGGCAACGCGCCCGCACGCGGTGGCTCTGGCGGCGGTCGCGGCGGCTCGCAGCGGACGTTCCACCAGCCGGACAAGAATTTGTACGTGCACCTGCTCGGGCACCTGCGCAAGAAAGCGCTGCTGCCCGTCGTCGTGTTCACGTTCTCGAAGAAACGCTGCGAGGACAACGCGGGGACGCTCACAAACGCGGACCTGTGCACGGCGGTGGAGAAGAGCGAGATCCACGTCGCGATCGAGAAGGCGCTCTCGCGCCTGAAAGGTGCGTGCCCCGTCGTCTGTGTGCGGTGTTTTAGTATTTCGAGCGGCGTTCTCACGGCGGCGTGGCGGGGCTCACTCCAGGCTCGGACAAGCGGCTGCCTCAGATCCGGCGAATGCGAGATCTGCTGTCGCGCGGCATTGGGGTGCATCACGGTGGTTTATTGCCCATTGTGAAGGAGGTACGCCGGATATTTGTCTTGTAAACGTAAACAGTATCTTTGACACATCACACAGGTGGTCGAAATCCTCTTCGCACGCGGGTTGGTCAAGGTGCTATTCGCGACGGAGACATTTGCTATGGTAAGTTTGGACGGACGGTGCACAATTGTATGCGGACTCATCCGCTCTGCAGGGCGTGAACATGCCGGCCAAATGTGTCGTTTTTTCCCACATCAGGAAGCACGACGGGCGCAGCTTTAGGGACATCATGCCCGGAGAGTACACGCAGATGGCTGGGCGCGCCGGCCGCCGTGGCCTTGACCCTACTGGCACGGTCATCATAGTCGCGAATGACGACCTCCCGGAGGTGAGTAGCCTCTATGCCCTGCCGAGCGAGCGCCCTTCTCATGCCCCGTTCGCCGCCGACGCATATAGCAATCCATCCTGCACAATATGATCCTCGGGACGCCCTCGAAGCTGTCTTCCCAATTCAGGCTTACGTACAACATGATTCTGAATCTGCTGCGAGTCGAGGCCCTGCGCGTCGAGGAGATGATCAAGCGCAGCTTCTCCGAGAACGCCTCGCAGCGGCTGCTGCCCGAAAACCAGAAGAAAGTAGTCGATGTAAGACGTCATGTCATACCGCCTCCGCGCTGCCTCCGTCTGACCGTTTTCCTATGTGTCAGACCGAGAAGAAGTTGTCGGGGATGCCGCAGCTATCATGCGACGTGTGCCTGCCAGATATCGAGGGGTTCTATGATACGTCATACGACATCGTCGAGAAAAACCAGCGCGTTCTAGCGATGGCTGCGGGCACGCCTGCCGGCGGTAAACTCCTCTCTTCTGGTAGGATTGTCATTCTACGAGACGGGGTAAATGTCTTTTTGACGTTCTGTGAGGTCAACGTACTGACCTTTCGTACCCGCAGCACTACAAGTCCAACATCGGCGTGCTCCTCAAGCAGGTTCCCAGTACCATTGCTACTGCGCTTGCGAGTGCGCCCGCCGGCGAGAAAGTCAAGCTTTACTATGTCCTCGCGCTCGTATCCCCCGAGACGCGACAAGGCGAGACGGGTACGGTTCCACGTTGCGCTCTCTCAGCCTTCGTGGTAACTCATGTTTCGGGCAGACGTGGACGCGCAAGGCGTTCCGCCGCAATGGCCGCCGCGCCCGGAGTCCCTTCTAGTCGACGAGCCCACATACGACCTCACCCCTATCCCACTCTCCAGCATAGCCATGGTCACCAGCCGCAGCATCAAGGTCAGAGTTTCTCCCCCTCGCGCGCGCGCGCGCGTCGACCACAACTCATGGGCGCTGATCTGATCCTGCGCAGGTCGAAACGGAGTGGATTGTGGAGAAGCACCGGATCTCGTACATGAACGACGCGATCCGCTCGCTGCAGCAGGTCCTTGCGGAGTGGCTGCGCGCGGGGTCCATCCCCGAGGCGGATTGGAGCAGGCTGCGGGCGTTGGAGTTCCAGGAGCTCTTGCGCGCCAGGAACGAGCTCGTCCCTCGGCTGGACCGCTTCGCATGTGTGTCGTGCCCGAGCTTCGAAGACCACGTCAGTTGCACTTCGCAACTACAACTTCCGTTTGCTACGTACTGACTGCGCCACATAGTACCTGTACACGCACGGGAAGAAGCTCCTGCAGGCGAATATCGCTGACCTGAAGCTCGCGATCTCGGACCAGAACCTGGAGCTCATCCCGGACTACGAGCAGCGCATCGAGGTCCTCAAGGAACTCAAGTTCATCGACGACAACTCGACCGTGCTCCTGAAAGGCCGTGTCGCCTGCGAGGTTCGCCTCACCTCCTTTCCCCCCTCTCCCCACATATCCCCGCACTTACACTAATCCCCATTCGCAGATCAACTCCGCGAACGAGCTCGTCCTCACCGAGCTCATCCTCGAGAACACGCTCGCCGCATACGAGCCCGAAGAGGTCGTCGCCCTCCTCTCCTGCTTCATCTTCCAGGAGAAGACGGACGTTGAGCCGGTCGTGCCCCCCAAGCTGCAGGAGGGCCTCGCGGCCATCAACGCGCTCGCGGAGCGCGTCGAGCGGGCGCAGGAGCGCCACAAGGTCCCTGGGGAGGAGTTCCGCGCGCTCAAGGCCGGGCTCGTCGAGGTCGTGTATGAGTGGGCGAAGGGCATGGTAAGTTGTGTTGTTGAGAAGGTGCGGGACCGGATGGCTGACATGGGATGAGTAGCCGTTTGAGCAGATCACGGGGCTCACGGACGTGGCGGAGGGGACTATCGTGCGCTGTATTACAAGGCTGGACGAGACCTGTCGGGAGGTGAGAGACGCGGCGCGGGTCATCGGCGACGCAGAGCTGTTCAAGAAGATGGAGGAGGCCCAAATCAAGATCAAGCGAGACAGTATGTCTTTCATCTCTCTCCCCTTCCTGTTGTGTTCCCTACTCACCGCCCTTACAGTTGTCTTTGCTGCAAGTTTGTATTTCTAGACGCCGTAGCACTCACACTGTAGCACACCCACACGTAGTCCTCAGAAAGCCCGATATATTAAGAGAAGCATTGCCTTTCCAAATAGCACATAATGCAGTAACGAGTCGAAAGCGATAGAGTCAGAGGGGTCCCTAGAGTCCCTTTTACTTCCGCTTCTTGACGGGCGTCTCGTCCTTTGCGCCACCTGCGGGCGCGACGGGTGCCGTCTCGGACTTCTTCTTGTCGTCGGGGGAAGGAGCGTCGGTCTTCTTCGTAGACTGCGGGGAATGTGAGGTTAGCATCGACGCTCCCTTGCACACATGTGCAGGATAACACATACCTTGGTAATGGGCTTCTGCTGTGCGCCAACGAAGCCAAAGAGCACGCCGAGCATACCGAAAAGAGTGACGACGGACAGCACCAGGCTCGCGCCGGTCTCGGGGTGCGTCTTGAATGCCGTGAGGGGGTCGACCTTGGCGGCCTCGATGAACTTGAACACCTTGCTGCGCACGAACTCCGCGGGGTCCTCCTTGAAGGACACTGTCGACTCGTCCTCGTCCTCCTCGTCGGCCTTGGTCGCGGCCTTCTCGAGCGCCTCCTCAAGGGGCTTCTTGACGAAGTACGTCTCCTCGGCGAGCTTGCGCGCGTCCTCGACGGAGTTGCCGACGTAGAGGTTGTCGAAGAGGATGTCCTCGGTCATGGTCCAGAGCTCAATGCCGACACCGCCGATGGGGACGAGGCTCTTGACGGGGGTGAGGTCCTCGAAGAACGCCGGGTTGGGGATCTTGCGGGGAGCCCACTCGCCCTTGTATGCGGGGTTGTCGATCATGGGGGCGTACCACTTGCCCTTGTAAGCGGGGTTGGCCTTGTAGGGGCGCTTCCACTCGCCACAGCCGGGAGCCTCGTCGCACTTGGGGTTGCGAACGGTAGGGGCGATCCACTCGCCGTCCTCCTCGTCATCCCACTCCTCAGGCTTCTCAGCGTCTATGATGTGATCTGTCTTAGCACGCTGCGTTCACATTGCGAAAACGTGAAACTGACCAGGGTCAGGAATGAACTCCGGCTCGTCATCGAGCCAGCCCTCGGGCTTAACGGCCTCCTCATCGGGGATCTCGTAAGGAGCCTCCTCGTCCCAGTCCTCGGGCTGTTAACCGAAATTAGACTGAATGCACCAACTAACAAGCTACTGAACTAACCTTGGTGGCATCGGGGTCAGCGATACGCTTGGTGTCAACCCAGTCCTCGGGCTTCGTGTCCTCAGGATCGTCAATCTCCGCCTCGGGGTTGACGGCAGGAGTGAAGTCCTCGAGGAAGTTTCCGAGGTTGTAGCTCTCGCCGTTGAACAGCACATCGTACGTGTTGTTGGGGCTGCACACATGTTAGAAACGCGCATCTAAGCGGGAACATGCATAAGGTGCGACCCACAAAACGTGCAGGGTATAGAGGTTCGTCTGCTTGCCGAACGCGGGCTTGGGGGGAAGCTTAAGGTGCTTCTCCTCGAACTCGCTGGTGATGGGGTTCTTGTGACGGAAGATGAAGTGGATCTAGAACGCGTGCGCAGCGTGAATAAACGCGTCGCTTTAGCGAGAGCAGCACGGGGACCGCGCACCTTCGTGCCAGGGCACGTCAAGTCGGGCCCGAACATGATAGTCCAAGGCGTCTTGTCGTCGAACTCCTTGCCGGCGGTCTGGAAGCCGTCCTCAAGGAGCTTGACGTACCCACCACCGCAGTTGCCGCCCTTCTGGTACTTGACCTCGTACTGCACGACAAGCGGCTTGTCGTCGAACTTGATCGGCTTGGGGAAGGGGGCGGAGATGGCGTGGTGGGCAGCCTTGGTCTTGGCGACGAGGCCCTTGTCGCCGTCGAGGACGGGCTCAAGGGGCTCCTCGACCTCCCACTTGCCGACGTAGCTCCAGGTCTCGCCACCGACGGCGGTCTTCTTGGTGGCCTCCGAGGGGGTCCACCGTTGTGACCAGTCGTCCGTGAACTGTTCGAGGAAAGGAGCCTTGACGGAGGTGGTCTGTGTTACACGTCAGCACGCGTGTGGGGAATGCGCGAGTGACGGGCGCGTACGGTGAAGGCAGGCTTGGGCTGCTCCTCCGTGGCGTGCACGGACGAGACAGCGACGACAAGCAGGGCAGAAAGCGCTACGCTTCGCATTGTGTACGAAGGACCGGGACGGGGCAAGGCAAGGACGTTGGTGAGGAAAGAGAGAGAAATGGACTGGATGAGATGAGAGACTTGGGAGAGCTGTGACGGACAGGCGCGCCCTAATATCCTGCGCCGGCTATTTCCCGCACAGACTGCCACGTATCCCGCAACTGCGCGTCTCTTTGGTTCCAGCGCGTTCCACGCGTGACGCTCCCACGCCCGCCCGCACCTCGCTCCCTGTCTCAGACTCGACGGCGCACACACCGCCCAGCGTCGGAAAGCAAAATGGATAACAGACCCAACATTCTACGTACATACACAACACGCACTACGCTACACTCAGCCAAGCAGATCCGCATGCCCCGAAGCGGATAGCGCGAGCTGCAGTGATGTCATGTCAGTAGCTGCACCTTCGCGAGTGTATATAATACGCACGATAAACTCGTCGTCCAGGTATTTCGACACCGAAATCTGGTCGCCCAGGCCCTTGCGCCGCCGCGTCTTCAGCACAAGGTCGCGCGCGAGTGCCTGCCCGGACGCGGGCTCGAGGGGCCGGAGCTTGATACTCGTGTCCGTGGGATCACCTGTGCCGCCAGCTCAGTCACGCTCGCACACCACGGCAGAAGAAACACCGACCGGGCACAATAGACCAGTGGTCGAACGTCTGCAGACAGAACGCCTGACCCTGCGTCGCCGTCCGCAGGTCCGTCTCGAACCCATTCGCATCGATGACTGGAATCAGCGCCTTGACCGTGTACAGCGGCGAGCCCGCCTTCGGGATGTCCTGCGTGACGTGCCCACGGCGCCGCGCAAGCACCGTGTACACAGCCGATATACAGTCCGCAGGAGCCTGCACCTCGACGTAGTAGATGGGCTCCATCAATCGAGGCGTAGCCTATGTTGCCGTTGTAAACGCATGGGTGCTATATATGGAATAACTCGGCTTACCATCAAGAAGGATGAGTAGCAGACGCGACGGGCGGTAGGCACAATCTGTCCGCCGCCACGGTAGATTGGTTCTTGCGCAAGGCTTGCGTCGAGAATCCTGAACTTGACATTCCGCATCGCTACACCAATCTCTTCAGCACGCACATTTACACACCAAACACATGCACTCACGTTCGTCGCACAGGGGACCTTCGCGGGTCCCCCACTGGAAGCCCTGCTTAATGTGCTCTTTGACGGTGCCAAGGAGCTTCTTGTCGACCTGCGAAGGCAGCACGTCGTCGAGCAAGATGTTCGGTCCGCTGTCGTCGGGCCCGAACGCCCATATTGACCGCGATGCGAGCAGGTCCCATTGGTACTTCTCCTCGAAGAACTTGCCGCGCTCCTTCGCCGACATGCGCATGTTCACGCGCCCAGTCTCGATGTCCTCCGCGATACCGCGCTCCAGAGGTTCCGCAATCATCGTCAGCCGGTTCCTGGAATGTCTCGGTGAGCGGCGCGACACAGTTTAGAGAATAGGGTCAACTCACTTCTTGTTGGGTGTGTCCGCATAGCACTTCAGCGCGCTCGTCTCGAGCACGGTCTCCGCGAACTTCGTGACCGGGTCCGACACCTTGATCTCAATCTCGGAGAACAACCTTCGGAGGTCGTGCATGACACAGTCCAGGTAAAGCTCGCCCGTCCCGATGACGACGTGCTCTCCGCTCTCCTCGACCTTCGTCGAGACTAGCGGGTAGCTCTTGTTCACGCTCCGGAGGCCCGACAACATCTTCGGCAGCTCTGAGGGCGCGATAGGCTCAATGGCGATCTTGAGTACAGACTGCGTCATGTGCTTGATGGGGCGGAAGATGTGCAAGTCGTCGTCGATGTCCACTGCGGCAATCGTCGCGCTCTTGAAGATAGACGCGTCTACGCCGCCGAGCAGGACGAGGTTGCCTGCGGGAACCTCTTCTGCTGGGATGTGGTATCTAATCCTACTGAGCACTTGCAAAGAAAAAAACAGGACGTGGAGGCTCACCGTGATTCGGTGATCCAGATATCCTCGATCTGCGCCTTGACCATGTCCTCCTCGTCTTCGGGCGAGTACCCTTCACCGAGCACCTTCACATCCATACCCTTCCGGACGGTACCGCTGATAACACGGCCGAATGCTCGGAAGTGCTGGGCGTCGGTTGTGTGGTAGAGTTTGGAGATCTGGATCATCAGGGGGCCCTCGGGATTGCACTCCTGCATGACCTGAGCCAGTTCGGAGGACATGGGGCCGGTATATGTCCCTTGTACCTATACATCACATTGAGCTTTGGAAGTCACGACAATATACACGCGGGACTGACCTTGGATCGCGTAGCCTCGACTGGAGATGGAATGTGCTCCGTGATCATGTCTACCAGACCTACCGAGGGGCCGAAGAACTGGCTTAGTACGACCTTCAGAAGAGGCCGCACATCCATCTTGTACATGATAGGCTTCAGCGAAATGCCCAGGGCTGCCAGCGTCTCCTTGAGCGGCTCCGTCTCCTCGCTGAGAACATGACTGTACAGCTTGTACAAAGGCTCCAGGATGAAGTGCACAAAAGTCCGGTTGGCCTCGGGGTCTGAGGGCTTGCGCGAAAATTTGCGCGTCTCGCTGTTGAACCAAATGTCGCCCCAGAGACGGTCCGCAAACGCGTTGACGTCCACAGAGCCTGAACGTCACAGTAAGCCACTGTCTATCAATACGACCGAGAGGGACTGGATTTACCATATGTATCCGCATACATCTGCGCAAATGATCTCAGGGTGACACACCAGGCCATGTCAGTGCTGGCGAACGCGACGTTTCCGTTCTCGGGGCTAAGTCGCAGCTCTGGGTCGGGGTTGATACCACTGTATGCCTGTCAGCGATATTAAGAATATCTGCAGTGTGCTGAAAACGTACCTGATGAAGGTGTTGATTTCTTCAATGGTGTGCTTGATTTTGTAGTACGCATCAGCAGGCTTGATGCGCAGCTCAAGGATTAGCCTGTCAATCTTGTTCACGACGAGAGTGATTTTGACACCTTCTTGGAGCGCATGTCGGATTATCGCCTCAGTGTTGCACATGACCTGGTGCGTGCATGAATAAAATAGCGCAAGGGGAACGGTGGCGCTGCACTTACGCCTTCCACAACGTCGACCACTAAGAGGACACCGTCTACCAAGCGAATGGCACTAGCGACCTCATCGACGAAGTTTACGTGTCCGGGAGTGTCAATGAGATGAACCAAGTGAGACTTCCCATAGCTGTTGGGCAAGACCAAAGACATGGGACCGGACTTGATGGAGATGTCTCGGTCCCTGGAGAGGACATGTGTATCTGTGTACCGGGTCTACCGAATCTAGGTAAGCTCGCAAGTTTGTGAATAGCATACTATTCTCGCTCACTGGATGGTCCGAGTCCCATGTTAGCTTATGGGTCTCAAACACCAGCATGTCCAACAATGCCGTCTTTCCGTGGTGTAGATGGCCGACAACAGCAACGTTCCGCACAAACTCAGGAAAACCTGTCATATTGAGCAGGAAGCTGGGGTAATGTGCTCAGCTCAACACAACGCAGGTCTCTGTTCACTTCATCGCACCTCTTGTCGAACCGGGTCTCGGGCATGTCTTTCTCCTCTACCGTCCATTTCCGCACTTTGATGGGTGCAACGATAGGTTGTGTGAGTGGTTGCGCGTCCTCCTCCTGAACCAACGTCTCGACTTCCTCTCCGTAGACCTCAGACGCCGACGGGTAGTATTTCTTGTCCTCGTGTAGTACGACCGCGTTTTGGATAGGCTCTGCACAGGACTTCAGCGACGGTAAGTACGCACTGATAGCGGCCAGACGCACCGTCTACTTGCATGAGGGCCATGTCATCTTGTGCCGGCTCCTCATCGAACCCCTCCAGAGGCTGCACCTCTGGTTGGGGCGCGAACTGGGACTGCTGCTGGAGTTCCTCTTCCTCCTCATCGGAGTCGAGGTCGCCCCCGATATAGTTTCCAAACTCGTCGTAGTCCTCGAAGGAAGCCATTTGTGCAGTACAAGTTTAACGCGGGGTTTGAGAGACAGAACGCAGCGTTGTTTGTGGAGAGGGCACACGCGTCAGAACAGCTGAGCACAGAGAAAGCAGGACGTGTGCAGGCTAGCACAGATATAACACAGACACAAGCGAGAGGGAGGAAAGCAGGTGAGAGGAGGGTGAAGACGGGTTTTGCGCGAGAGCCACCGTCGCGGTCAGGAAGAACGCGTCAAGCGGGCGCTTCCACTCATACCGCGATCATGGGCTGCTTCATTCGTACCTTGAACGTCCTCAGCCTCCTCCTTGACGGCGACGGCAACAACCATGGCCACGCTCTCAGATGATACGTTGAGAAAGGTACGTCGTACTACATGTACTGCCTGAGATGATCTAACGCTTACAACCGCTACATAGATCCTACTCCAAATTCAGCAGACTGCCGTCCAGTCGCAGCGCGCGCTGAACATTTCTAAGCAGCAGATCGCCGCGAAGGAGCGCGAGCGCAGGATACTGCAGCTCACCATCGAGGAGATCACTGGTCTGCAGGGCGATGTCAACCTGTACAAGGGCGTGGGCAAGATGTGAGTGCAGGCTGCACTTTCACTAATGATAGTGGCTGAGCGGACCTCCTTCAGGTTTATGATGGTCCCCCGCCCAGCCATGGAGGGCGATCTCAAAAATGAGGAGAAGGAGCTCACGGAGGATATCAAGAACCTTGAGAAGAAGGCTTGTGCTGCTTCCTTCCTTCCGCTGTACGGCTCGATAACCCCCCTTACGATTTAGTCGAAGTATCTGGAGAAACAATTTAACGATGCCCAAGCTCAGCTCCGCGATATTGTGAGCATCTGCCAAAATTCTGTCGCCCCGCAACCCTGACGTCTTTGCAGTTCCATAATGCTCCGAAAGAATCATAGCTGTCCACCGGTGTAACATTATTCTCGCCTGCCCGAGTCGCCTAGTGCTGTATCATCTAGTTCTCCCTCGTCAACGCTGTCTACTCTTCTGGATCTCGTCACATCCGCCTGTCTTTCAACTGTCTGGTTCAAGCTTGCACACATCACAGAATGCGAAAGATCCTTCTCATTGCGTGGTAGGATGTAACTATTAGAACGACGACTAAGACAACATAAGCGTATACCAGTAACCAAGAAAACGTATGTGAGAGCATCTATCTAAGCGTTGCGTGTTGTGTAGCATGACGGAGACGTGATGAAACCTCGTGAGCATAGAACTACCGCTTGGCATAGCGGAGGAAACGGGAAGCCACTATAAAACGCGTCAGCGGCAAGCCACAGTTATCAGACGACGAACAGTACTCACCGATCGTGGCGAAGAAGTTGAAAACTAGATGGGAAAAGAAACTTGAGCGAATGCGCGTAACACACCTCACAGTTCACGTACCTCCGAAAGCGAACAATATCCACACGTCGCGCCACCTGTTTTCGTAGCGGATGTTGAGAGGCAAGAAGAACTGGTCTCCAACCTCGTATTGACAGTATCGGCAGGCCGTCGTGTCGTTCGGGTTGTCGAGGTAGCCGCCGAAGCCGGTGACGAACTCGCCCGCCCACTGCTGACAGGTCTGTCCAGACGGCGGGTTGAACGGAATGAACTCGTCCGACTTGCAGGTGATCTCGAGGCCGCTAAAGTCATGGGTAAGCAACGTGTCATGGAAAATATGCAACGATAAAAACGTACTGCAACTCGGTGGAGAGCATAGCACTCATTATACGAGTGTACGGGCTCAGCTGGTACAGCCACTTCCAGTATCCCTGCAGTGTCGGGTAGGGAACAGTGACACCGCAGAACGTGCCGAGGACCAAAATGACGAAGGGGTTGAACAGCGGGGCGATCTGCATACTGGGGGAGATGGCGCCGATGAACTGACCAAGGCTGACACCGAACAGCTCCACGAAGATGAGGACGAGCAGCTGGAAGAACGTGCCGCCAATGCCAGCAGATCCGGCACCATAGCCCATGGGGTACACCATGAGGACCCAGTAGACGATCGCGCACAGAACCGAGTACGGCATCTCGCCGATAAGCTGGCCGATGGCGAAGACGTACGGCGAGTAGATCCTGCTCGAGGCCTCGCGAATGAAGATGCGCCTGCTCAGGATCCACATCGGCTCAAGCTGACCCATGACGATGGCGGGAAGAATGGTCGACCAGAAGCTACAGATATCGGTCAATATACGCCGGTATCCATACGATGATAAAACAACTCACATTCCGAAGACGCGGTACTGCAGGTCGCGCGCGCCGTGGCCGAGCTGCAGGAACGACAGCGAGACGAACAGCGAGATGAACGCATGCACGAAAAGACGGCTGAACACGTAGTCCGGAGAACGCCAGAGCTTCGCGTTATTGCGCGCAACTACGCAGCGGAGCTGCTGCCAGAAGCCAGTGGCATCTATCCGACACCTCCGTCAATAATTTCCTAACGGGGGACAAAACGGGAAGACGTACACAGAGTCAGCTTCTTGGGCTCTCCGTTGTCCTTCTCCGTGTTCTGCTTGATCTTCTCAATTTCCGACAGGACGTCCTGGTACTCTGCCGAGTCAAGCCAGTGGTCTTTCCAGTCGCGGTCACCAATACGGGGTGCGAGACCAGCGCCGATCGCGTCGAGCATGAACTCAGCGGGGTTGACGTTCGAAGGGCAGTGAGCACCGTGCTGCGCGAAGTACTCTCGCAGGATGGAGCAGTCGGGGCCAATGTCGCCGAAGTAGACGGTCTCGCCGCCGCGCTCGAGAAGCAAGAGCTTGTCGAAGGTCTGGATGAGCATCGAGGACGGCTGGTGGATGGTGCACAGAATCGCCTGGCCGTTGTCCGCGAGCTTGCGCAAGAAGCGAACGAGGTTCCACGCGCTCTGACCGTCGAGACCCGACGTAGGCTCGTCCAAGAACAGAAGGGAGGGGCGGGAAGCCAGCTCCACACCGATGGTGAGACGCTTGCGCGCCTCGACGCCGAGGCTGAAGATGAGGGCGTCGGCAAGGTCCTGAAGCTCGAGCACCTCAATCATGTCCTCGACATAGCGGTCCTTTTCTTCCTTGGAGACTGAAGGCGGCTGCCGCAGATAAGCGGAGAACCTCATGGCCTCACGCACGGTAGCACTACCTTCGTGCACGTCCATTTGCTCCGCTAGAAAAATGAGCACAAAGTTGGAAGGCATGGGTACCAGGGTCAAGCTTACCGTAGGCGGTGTTCCGCGCGAAGTCCAGCGCCAAAGGCTTGCCATCAAGGAGGAGGGTGCCAGACACAATACCAATGTTCTTGCGCTGAGCGAGCACGTCCAGACAGGTCGTCTTGCCTGTAGTGGGATCAGACTATGTTCAACGCGACGCAAGGGCCAACACTTACCAGCACCGGACGCTCCCATCAGAGCGGTCATCGTACCAGGCTTCACGTAGCCGTACACATCGTGAAGCAACCGCCGCACGCCGCCGGGAACAGGGACGTGGTAGTTGACTGACTCCCAGGTGAAGGGCTTGCCGTGGAACTTGACAACAGCGTCGCTGCATTGATCATCAGGTGCTATCCAGCGGTTGATCAAGGGAAAACGACTCACTCCTGCTCCTTCGAGTCTTCGATGGCCCCCTTCTCGGAGTTGCCGCCTTTGCGGGACGCCTTCTTCTCCTTCAACGCCGCGTTCAGCTTCTCGGTCTCCGAGTCCTCCTGGGCGTAGATAGTGACCGACGACCCTCCACCGTATTGCTAAAGTCTCGTCAGAATTACGTATGGCGAACAACGAAGCAGCAAAAATTACTCACCGGGAAGTACTCGATCAGGAACACCTGCGTCAGCTGGAAGAGGAAGAAGAAGCCGAGGAGCACGAGGAAGTTCCGTCGCCACAGATCGGTGACGTTCAGACCGTAGCCGAAGCTGACGTAGTTGCGACCCGAGACGATGTCCTCGCCAGGGACGGAGCCGAAGAGCGTACACACTTGGTTCGGTCCCAGCCCATCCCTGACACAGCCTCAGCCAGGGTTCCCGCACATGTAAGAATAAGGTAGTACTCACGGGTACTTGTTGATGCCGGGAGGGTTGCGAGGCACAATGGAGGTACCGTCGCAGGTGAACTACCGGACACGTCAGCGGAAATTCATAATTTCGGTGAGGAGAGAACTTACTGAGATCCGCATGAACTCGTTCTCCATGCAGCCGACCCAAGCTAGGAGTAACCTGAGTATCCACATACCAACGGTCCGAATTTGACGAGCTTACCATACGACAACGGGTTGATGTAGTACTGCACAGCTGATCAGCATATACACTTCGATGCGCAGCTGTATTAAAACTCACGATCCAGAACAGCCACCGCTTCATCTGCGAAACCGGAATCATGTATCCACCATACTGGATCATGTTGGGGATGAAGAAGGTCGCAAGACGGAAAGCAGAGTCGAAGTTTGTGCACATGATACCGAACGTCCGGAAGAACCCTTGCATAGTCAGGAAGCCCAGGTATATCTAGGGGGTAGGGTCAGTATACAGCGCACTGTGTAACGGTAGCGAGGGACACTCACGAAGAGGTGGAACGTGAAGAAACCGCCTGCCGAGCGAGCGAGGTTCGACATGAAGTAGATTATAAGGTTGTAGATGAAAATCCGAACAGCAGAGAACGGGATATCAGAGAGCGTGTTCGCGATCGCGATAGCGGCGGGACGGTAGAGAGCATAATTGGTCTACGAAGAAACGGTTAGGTCGACTACTGAAATTTAGCGGGAGACTTTACGCACCTGTTTGTTGAGGATGGGCCGACCAAGCATTTGCACCGGCATCTACGTAACAAGATGAGCACTTCGAGTTCGGATCCAACCGTAAACGGTGCACGTACCTCTCCGAACGTGTCGAGGGCACACGTGAGGAGACCAGCGAAGATAACCGAACCGCGAGTGAAAGCACCTTGGGACGTCAGCTGCAGATTGTAGTAAGCAGCACCGATAATGAGAGCGAGGGCCTGATGACACAAAACTGTAAGCATTTCAACCCATAGCGGGCATTGATGGCTCATACCGTTGATAGCGTGAAGCTAGTGATGAGCTGGAACCGATCCTGGAGACGCATCTGGAACTGCCGAATGACCAACGCGCGGACTTGACCGGTGAACCCGAGAGTATACGGGCTTTTCTTGGACACACCCCGCTTCTTGTCCGCGATGACGGCCTTGCGGAACGTCTCCTGGTCGGTCTTGTCGATCTCCATCTTTTGCTTGTACTTGGCAAGCTGCTCGCGCAAGTCTGCACCGTAGTGCGACTGGAGGAATGCCTGCTCGAGCGCCTCGGGCGTGGAGGGGACATCGGCCTCCGAGCGCCCGGGAGCGAACTGCCGTTCGTTGGGGTCCGTGCAGCCCGTGAGGTAGTCGGGAGTGCTCTGGCGGGGGAGGGGCTTGTAGCCGAGGTTCTCGAAGTACGCGCGCGCCTCAGCAGGGGGACCGAAGTAGACCTGACGGCCCTTGTCGAGGACGAGGACCTTGTCGAACTGCTCGTAGATACCCTCACCGGCCTGGTACCTATATCATGCGTCAAGAAGGTGCTGTGGTACCCATTGCATGCTGCTGAAACTCACAGGGTTGCGAAAGTCGTCTGACCGAGGATGTCTGTCATGACGCGCAGCGCCTTGATGAAGTCAAGCGCCGTGCTGGCATCGAGGCCACGGGTGGAGTTGTCGAAGCAGAGCACATGGGCACGGGTAGCCATCATCTCGGCGATAGAGACACGCTTGCGCTCTCCACCTGAGACACCGCGCACGAACTCGTCGCCGACGTACGTGTTAGCGGTGTGCGAGATGTTGAGCATCTGGAGGAGCATGTCCCGAACCGCCGCGTCAAAGTCTTTGCGCGTCATGCCAGGAAGACGACCGTTAGGGCCCGGGGTCTTCAAAGACAGAGCGAAGTTGACAGTCTGAGCGACCGTGAGCGTCGCAATGTGACGGTCGTCTATGCCAGATTGTCAGCGACTTTGCAGGTAGTAGCATTTTTGTCGAAGTGACTGTACCCTCTTCGTTGTAAACGACTTCGCCCTTATAGTGCTTGGCCATCTCGGCGGCGTCAATACCAGCGTACCGCACATCTCCGAGAATGCGAGCGTAGTCCTTGCGCTCGTTGGCGATGGCTTTCAGGAACGTCGTGCAACCAGAACCAGGGCAACCGAGTACCAAGCACATCTCTCCAGGCTTGAGCAAGCCGGAGGACCTGTCGAGGTCAGTTAGCCCTCGGTGTCGCTGGTGTTATATCAAGCACTGCGGATGTACTCACGGCTGGAGGATCGTCGTGAGAGGCAGCGTGGGCCGCAGGCGGGGCACGGCCGCCTGCACGGCGGAGTACGCCATGCGGAAGGGCGACCACCAGAAGCTCAACACATCCTCTACGGGTCAAGGGTCAACTATCGCCGATAACATACAGTGTCACTGCAACCTACGTCCGAACGTTTTGACATACAACTGTAAATAAGTGTTAGTTAGATAGAAGCGCGCGGAGTAATAGTGCCAGACCCACCTTGTGGCCAGCGCCGCCAATACCGTCAACCTGAAGGTTCTCCCAGGTAACGCCGACGTGCTTATGTGCTAAGCCCGCTTTCTCGTGAGCATCGTTGGACGAGGTCAGATACGCGCGGAGGTCAAACCCCTCCTCGCGTTTTTCGCCCTTCTCGGGGTCGCGCTCGGTGGAAGAGCGGTCAGTGGGTTCAGAGGCTCCCTGGAGAGAGCGGATGGAGAGGACGCGCTGGAGCTCGTTGAACTGAGCCTCGGCGCCTGCTATGTCGACATGGTGCGAGTCTGGCAAAGGCGTGATGTCCCCGCGGAGGGTGCGGTCATCTCCTGGAGTGTCGGCCATGGGCAGGCAGTGGAGGGGAGGAAACGACACAGAGGGCGGATCTTCTCGCGTTTGTTATATATACGATCTTGACCTCAGCCTTCTTACAAACGGGCGCCTATTCCCCATCCCAGCAATGCGGGGCCGTCCCCGCAGAGTCACGGATCGTCACGCTGGTTCTAGTATTCGGACCCGCGCAGATCCACCGCTCCAGTCCCCGGGGTGCGATCCTGGTCGGTGTATTCTGCAATGCGGCCGTGCGCTGTGCAGTAGGATGGCTGCCTGTCGTGCAGAGCTCAGCGTCAGAAGGCGCCAGGCAGTCCGACTCGTCCGGGAAGTCGGTCTTACTAGGCGACGCCCATGCCAGACTCCGAAGAAGAGTTCAGAAGCATGCATCCTCCATGCCGAACGATATCCTTACGTGGGCGAACATGCGAGAATCGGTGCGACATGGGGCCCCTTATCGTCGTGAATGCAGCAGGTTTCGCCGTGGCAATCGATGGCAAAACGTTAGTAATAACCCGAACCGGCAAATAGTGCGGGGACTCGGGCCACACGGGCATACCATAACATCACATATTCGGGGTACTGTCAGTTAATCGTACAAACCGTAGCCGCGACTCGCCCCAACGCCCAACGCTGCTGTTGCCACGATACGCGCTCGAAAGGGCTGTCGACGTCGCGCGCTGGACGCGAATGTTCAACACCGCGACAATCTACAAAATTCACCCGCCCTGACAGCGATCGTACGGGTGGCGCAAGTACTTGAACGGGGGGCCACGGGGTCACGACGCCTGCAAGGACGATCGCAAGGCCTCCGTCGTGGAGAACACATGTTCCTTGGCGGCGAGTGAAGTTTCGGGGGCCGGGGCTTCATACAAGGAGCTCGATATGAAACCCTATATGCCGCCTATTATTCAGCAGGATCATGTTCGCGGGCGGCGAAAGAGGGTACCGCTGACCGAGGGGGCATTAGCAAATGTTGGCGGGGAAGTTGGGCGTGAGTAGAGCTGCTAAAGCGCTAACAGCTGCTAATAGCTGCTGTTGATAAAACTAACATCTGCTATAACATGGCGTTGTTTACTTCAGTTGATTGGCCAATGGCGTGATCGGAGGCGAGATACCGGATCTCCCGATCAAAACAGCGTGGCGTGGGAGCGTCCTTCCATGTACGGACTCGGAGCCACACCACTGACCCCGCAGACACGGGCGCCTGTTCCTGCGCCTGCTGTTCGCTGCTCTCTGCTGCCCGCTCATTGCCGTCCCTCGCTTGACCATGCATTTCCTCACTGGCCTCGCTTTCTTGGCCTCGCTTCGGGCCGCTGCCGCGCACGGTGGACATGGCGAACACGTAGAGGGCGAGACGCTTCAGCAGTATGCTCAAAGACACGTACGTAGCAACCGCATGTCCCACACGAGACCCACGCTCACGGACGTGTTCACCGGGCGTGTGCAATGTAGATGGCCACGGAGCACCACATGTGCGCAGCGATGCGGCACTAAATACGTGTGTAGGAATTGACTTTTCACCTCCAGCGACACCTTTGATGTGCCCAGCTTCTTCCATCTTCACGACTTGAACCGGTATGTTGTTCTGGCTCTCGGCGTTTGCCACGCGTGCTCAAGTCGCCTCGCAGCGACAAGGTCTGGGACGCGGAGGAGATCCAAGCCGTCTACGGTGTGCACCACATCTACTCGCAGAAGAAGTCCAAGGTGCGCGCGCCTCAAAGAGTTGGTTGTACAGGCTGGTGTGCTGAGGGCGGACCGGGCAGGATGATGTCGAGCACGCGAAGAAGGCCGACCACATCGTGATGGAGGTCCTCAGACGTCTCGACAAGAACCGCGACGGCAAAATCAGCCTGGAAGAGTTCGAAGTTGTCGGGCTTGATGGGCTGCCCAGCTTTGATGACCTGGGCGCGGAGGGGCACCACTACGATGTGGAGAGCGGTACGCCGGGACAGTCTACGCCGGTGTTTCGCTACTGACTCTGACTCGCACCCGACGTCAGAGTTCTTCCTGCACCACGAAGGTTAGTCCAGACTGGCGGGCGTTCCGTGTCCCCGATGCTCACGGAAGCGGCAGAGCAATTCCACTCGACCCCCGAGACGCAGACGGACGAGTCATACAACCACCCGGAGGACCTCGAGCACTTTGCACACCACGAGCAGATCGAGCACCAGGAGGCGGAGCGCGAGGCCAAGTACCAGGGCGTCAGCGTTGAGGAGGTCGAAGCCCAGCACGAAGAGCACCACGTCCCGGACGCCGCCCCGCCCGCCGACCCCGAGCACATCGTGCAGAACCCGCACGATGACCAGCTCCCCCTCGAGCCTCCCGTCGTGGGCGGCCCTCCGAAGATCACGCGCGTCACTCCCCCGGAGAAGCAGGATCCCTCCGTTCGGTACGCGAACGAGAAGGCCGAGGGCGAGTGGGGCGCCGGTGACGCGGGGTACAAGTCGCCGAAGTCGCCTTCTGAGAAGATGAGGTGCGTCCCGAGCAGCAGGTGCGGTGATCCAGGGCTGATGCGTCCCTTGCGCGTTCTAGGAAGAACCTGCCCTACAAGGTACGTGCACCGCTTTTTGTGTACCCTGCAATTGTGGACGCTTACTCTAGGACCGCATTCAGTACAAGTTCCGCCGCACCTGGGGCGACTTCTAGAGCCTCGGATGTGCTGCGCACGTGTGCGTCATGGACTGGGGTGTGTTGGATCTATATATTTATCACCTGCTCCTTGGATTCCTGTGTTACGGGGCGGCATTTACCACCGTTATACGCTCATTCGTTCACCCGAATGTCATTCAGTTGTCACCCTGAAGCTGCCCTGGAACCATGTCCGATACATCGTGAATCTGCGGTCGCGGGCTTCCCGCCGTAAATGGGTAGTGGCGCAAATATTGTGCCACCCCGCATATCGAGCCAAGTAGGTTTGTCATTCTGCGATATCTCCGCAAACCAACATGTTGCAGCGGCGGTCTCGGAGATGTCGTCACCGAGCCATGTTCTTGTCCGTCGTACGGTCTTATTCTTGGCGCGTGCTGACAGAAGCTATCCCCACCAACCCCCAAGAGAACCTTCTAAGCCGCGAGTCGGACGCTGTGACGAGAAAACAGAACAAATAGCAATGGTATCAGGGCTACATGCGCGTACCAGGGTATTACATGATGCACTAGATTCCGAATCGGCGCAGTCCGGTCCTCTCCACTCGAGCTTGAGCTCACTCACGATCACCGCCCCTCAAACAGGTCCTCGAGCAGGCCGCGCTCGACCGCCTGCCAGTCCACGAGCCCGCCGCTGTGGTACACGCTCTCGTACGACGTTATGCTCGCGCTCGAGAAGAACGGCACGAGGTCGCGCACGCTGTCGATTTGCCGCAGGGAGTGCAAGATCGGCCGGCGCATGTGTTTGCTCGGCACGGAGGGTGTCAGGGCTTGGGCCGCTGAACGCGGGACCGTGTTCTGCGAGCCGCGTCAGTATAGAACGGCATGACTGGACGGTGTTGGGCGTACCTCTCCGGCAGGGAGCGCGCCGACGACCTCGGCTAGGCGGTCGAGGAGAGCCTCGGGGAACCAGTCGTCCGGTCGGTAGACGGCGTCGACGGTGTCCGTGATGAAAATCCATTGGTGGCTGCATCTTCGTCAATTCACTGCATCGTGTACGTCGCTGAGGCACTCACATCTGGAACTCCTCGGTTTGCAGCACTAGGAGCAGGTCTAGAAGCTTGCAGGCCGAGAGTATCAGGCCGAGTTCTTCGGACCCGTCGCCCGGGACGTTGTCAAGGATCTGCTCGAAGATGCGATACTGTGTGTCCATCGTTAGACGCGCAACCCCTTTGAAGATCATTCAGACGTACGAGCTCCGTCAAGATGACTGGCCAGAAGCTGGAGAGATTGTGCGGCGAGAGACGGCACAGCAAGACCCGCACGCAGAGGTAGACCTCGCTCTGGACAATCGGTGCCGAGACGTTGCGAAGAGTGTCCACAAGCTTCTCCTGGATGCTCGGAAGGTGCGCGAGGAAGTGGTTCTTCTCCGCAGAAAGGATGACGTAGGACAGTCGCCGAAGATTGAGTGATCGAAGCAGCATCTCGTACTCTCGGTTCGTGAAGATATTAGCCGAAGGCGCGGTGGTGATCTTGCCTGTGACCTGTTAGACGCCTGAGCATGCGAGGAAGTGGATCGGCGTACCTAGCAGCTCTGGTAGTGCGGTCCTGTCGGTGTCGAAGAACGACTTGATCATTGGCATCCACTGCTCCCCGGCTTCTGCGGTCGAGTTGAAGCACCTGTTGTCGTTCAGCGATTCGGCGACTGGTGTGCGCCATGCTTTCACAGCGACGCTGATCTTCGCCATTTCGCGAATAATGGCGACCACGTCTTCCTCCAGGTCCAGAGGTCTGTAAAAAAAGAATTATGTTGCATTCGGAGCAGAGAATATAGGAGTACATACCGTGCTTTCCCCTTGAGCGCAGGGTTTACGATGTTGTAGACGATCTGATTGCACGCCGCCAGGATCTTATCCGAGTCCACGAGGAATTTCCGCAGGCTTGGTAGGGCATCGGACGCGATGTAGACATTGACCTGCTGAGTAACGTCACCGCCATAGCTGGACTTCGCGCCTTCTGGGAGAGGCAATGAGACTGAGCTGGCATTCTTCTCGTCCACCTTTGTTTCTGGAGCTTCAATGTACGGTCACTTCAGGATAAATATGATATCTTGTATGTCCCTACCTCGCAATGTGGGTGAAGGGGATTCTCGACCATTTGCCGCAAGGGCCTCTCTTTGAGATCGTCGTATCCACGAACCAGACTCCACGGCCCTACCTGACAACACGCAGATATCAAGCAGCTTGCCATACGTTTCCTATGGCTCAAGGTCAGACGTGATATCACTCTCGAAGCACATCCATCATACCTGCAGGTCTTTTCGAAGTCGACGATCATCCAGCGCAGTCGTTTGCGACACCTTGTCTGCAAGGACAGTGAAACATCTGTAATGACAACGATCAGACAAAGTGTATTCCACGTGTATTTGACTTACTTCAGAGCTGCAAATGCTTGCGGGCGGAACTCGCGCAATGACACGAGCAGGTCCTTGGCTAGTTGGAGGAAGCGGTTCCAGACTTGCAGTGCCAGGGGGCCTTCAAGCCGTTTCATGTATTGCTCGAGGAAGTCGAACAGCGTCATATCGGACCTGTGGTGTCCGATCAGCATGCAAACTACAGGTACCTAAGAACCACTCACAGATCGGCGAGAGCGGTTGTCTTCTTAGTGCGCTCCGAGAGGCCAGGTGTTCGACATGAAATGCTCTCGCATAGCATGTGAACAGCATTCTGAGCACTCGTCGTAAGGACGTCGACGAGGTCGTATGCTGTCGAGGTCTCCACACTGTCTGGTCTGGTCTATAAACATTTTCAGCAAATCTCCTCTGGCACGTCATTCTACACTGACAAGAACTTGGTCGTGCCAGCAGTCCACCACCGCCTCCAGGACCTCGGACGAATGAGCTCTGAAGAGGTGTTCGAGGACGCGTTTGGTTCGGGTTTTCGCACGACCGTAGATCAGCACCAAGGACTCCTCTTGCGATCCCCACCGGCCGTCTTGGGGGATATTCAGCTTGTCCCACATCGCATACAGCACGCGTACGGCGTTATGCAGACAACGATGATCTGAAGACCTCGTCTGCGCAATATAAGCGTCAGATGTATGATTGTGCTCGAGATGTCAGCCAACCGACCAGAGAAGGGTCCTCGTTTGCGTTGGTCGTGCCCTCGGAACTGAAGACGTTCGAAACATAACCGAGCAGTCCACTCGACTCTTGCGCAGTCCGGTCCGCCGATTGGTCCTCCTCCTGCGGCTGTTCTCCAGCTACGCGAGTCATGCTGAGGAGGGTGAGGCGCTCCAGAGTCGTAAGCAGCATGAGGAAGTCCGCGTCAGTTGTATACGACACAATGTCGTCGCTATGTGACCCCTCCGCCGAAGCTTCCAAAATTTCTCCCAGGGCCAGCCGTAGTTGTCTGCAGACGCAGTCGGAAAGCGGCGTAACGACAGCCCTCAGAGTTTCCTTGAACTGAGGCACCGTCATCATGATGAAGTCTAGCCAATGCTGCAACAGTGGTCGATTCGAGGGCGTCGAGATACCGTCGACAAGGGTTTGTACGAGCAATGGGTGGACAGCATGGGATTCTCGCCTTGGAATTGGCGAATCCTGGAGGCTGATACCATCCGCGCCACGTTCGACCTGTGCAGCTACGCGTCCCTCGGAGATGGAAGCCGTGATGACGGAGTGGAGGAGGTGCAGCAGCTTGTTTTGTAGATCGAGGCGGCCGGTGTGGACACAAAAGAACAGCTTCTGAATCACCACTGACTCCAGCGATTGTAGCGTGATTGAATCCACTTCACCACGAGCGACGAGTGCTTGTAGCAGATCAACCGAGAGGTTCTGTGCGACGATGTGGAAAGGCTGCATGATGGGTAGCAGAGACGGCTTGGGCTCGGATTGAAGCAACCTACAACAGTAGTTCAGCTAGGTAAAACATGTGCGAATTAGCGAGAAGTATTCACCGTATGAGCAGCTGCGACACGATAATGTCCATGTACGTCGCGTCTGGGAACGTGGCGCTAACTACGAAAGATCAACACAATATCGATGGTCGAACGGCAGAAGACCTACCATCCTGCAAGCGCTGCAGAAGGGTGCCATATAATGAACGGCTGATGGGCGTACTCCGAGCGATTTTGCTGAATCCCTGCCCACCAAACTTGACAACCGATAGCAGTGTCTCCAACAGATAGTTGACGTATCGCTGATCGAATGGTCGGTCGTAAACGAAGCCCTGAAGCTGTTTGCCTCTCAGCTCTGTCGTGGAGGGGCTGTATCGGATTGTGGGGTCAAACAAGTCGAAGAGAATTGGGTCTAGCACGCTATGAGAAAATGAGATGTCACGTCTGGGCATTGGAAGTGGAGCTTACCGCAAGTAAGACTTGAGGCTGCATCGCATCCATGTCTCACCTATACGGCGTAGCTTGGGGTCGTCGCTTCTGAGTGTCTCCAACAGGGTCATCATAGGGACCTTGAGATGCACGCCGGGTAATGTGCTGTCCTCTGCAAGATCACGTTAATCGACAGTATCCAAGACAATGCTGTGTTTACTCACCTGTCAATCTCCACAGTACGCCGAATGCCTCGCAAGCATCCTGCAGCTCGGTGGGTTGTGTAGCGGAAAGGCTTTGTGAGATGACTGCCTCGACGTGCGGTTGCCTGCTTAGCCTTTCCAATGACCAGATGAGGTTCACCGCACGCATGTGATATGCGGAGTAAGATGGGCGCAAGTATTTGAGGAGCTGGAAACGTCAATCTCACGACCCGCAGTGGGAAATATAAAGGGACTCACAACATTGATCATTGGTACCATGTACACACGTTGATCCAACTTGAACCCTGGCTGCAACGTAGTCCTCCCATGAATCTTGGTTGCCACTGTGATGAAGCGGTCCACGGTCACGAATGCCACATTCTGAATGAGGAACGCTCAGCGGGTACCAAGTATATTGACCAAAGTCGGCACATACCGTCTGTGCCAGGCAGGCCAGTAACGTAGAAAGCCAACCAGTGGGGTCCCAGTTGACAGAAAAGATGACGTCTCCTTCGTCCTCTTGTCGACTCAGCAGCATATCCAAGAGTGACAGCGAAAGCAGGAGGACGTCGCGCTGGGACCGAGCTAAGCTGGGGTCCGCAGGTCCATCGAGGAGGGCCTTCGCGGCGGCACTGCTCAGAGAAACTACATCTTCGAAGGCTACAGCGAACGGGATGTCGGAATGCCTTGCGTTCACTGAAGGAGGCTGCAGCGTGATGCCATAGAACCTGTACGCAAAGACAATTGCGTCCTCATCCGCTTGTGAAGACTGCGCCTGGCCAGGTAGAACGGGCCGCGACTTGAGGGCACCTTGAGGGATCTTTTCCAAGATATCTCGTAGCAGAGGGAGTGCGTTCAGCGCGGCGGGAAATGATGAGGCATCATCCCTCGCATGGGTCTAACGCAGGCCGCCTAATTAGGCAAGAACTTTCGACGTGACGATGCGACTTACGGTGATGACACTAGTGATGGCACTGAAGACCACAGGTAGATGAATAGTCTCAATCTCCTCATCGTGAGCGTGGAATCGTTGAAGGAGATACTGGACCATTGTACATCCCTATGTATATTCTAGTCAGCTCGATATTCGGCGGCTCACGACAACCAAGCCGTACCTCGCCGTTAGCCTGTCCAGAAGTGATGTCAGACAGGACAACGCTAAGGAGACGGCTCCAGAGGGCGTGCGGTTCAACAGCTTCATAGAGAGTGCTACCGGTCATCGACAGCTATAAAGGTAAGCGTTAGTGCACATGCGTTGCTTTTCAGAGGAGATGTCCGACATCATCACCAGCATCTGTTCCGGACTGGAGAAGTGCCCTAAGGCTCTTCAGGGCGTCGTAGACGAGAGTTTCGGTCAAAGGAAGCCCGATCTCATATTTGTCCAGCAATGAAATGAAAATCTTGAACGGCCGGGACTGTGAGTACTCCTGGGAGGGATAAAACATCTCGTTCTACAGGTTTGTGAGCACTGGACTTGTCTTTCAAGAAAATCGATGTTACCCTGAGAGTCGAACTCAAAAGCCCCAAAGAGTGTGTCTTGTAGTACTCAACCTGCGCCGTGTTGCTTTCCGACGGCCCCAGCAACCAAGCATACAAGCGACGATTTAGCGCGAGATCACGACGCAGTACCACGCTAGTGGCGGCGCGCATGAGGATAGCCCGATCGTCTTCTTGCGCCTTCTTGACGGCAATGCCGTCGATGTGTAATGACTGGAGCAGGATGTCGAGAGCGGCTCGTCGCACAAGCAAGTCGTCGTCTTCCAAAGCAGCGGAGAATGCCCGAATCATTAGCCCGATGTCGTCGCCCACAATGGGGGTGATGTCTATCGACTGCCACATGAATCAAATATCACAAAATCAACAGACTGTCGGTAACGCTTACCTTCGTCTGCCTTGAACGGAGGGAGTCTCTTCGCCAAATATGTCAATGCTGTCCCGCGAGCAGGTGGTGTGGTGAGCATGACAAGCCAAATGTTCTGGAAGAAGAATGATTGGGAGATTGTGCCGGCGAGGCGGTCCAGTAGCCCAAGGACTTTGTCGAAGTATTCTCCCGTTTCCTCTTCCAACCCGGGAAGCAGCGCAAGGATGAAGGCTTTCATGACAGGACGGAGTCCCGCTTGTAGTGGCAAGTAATTCGTGTCGAAGAGATTCAGGACAGTGGGCTGACCAGGCGAATTAGTACACCGTTGCAGCTTCGGACAAATGGTAGCATTACCTTGACGGCAGTGGATGCATACTCGAAGAAGGGGAACAGACCGGACGACCACAGAGCCAGGTCCCGTTGCAGGCCTTCCGACTACGATGAGAGGATGAGCGAGTGTAATGAATGGACGTCCCACACTCGACGCACCCCTAGGACCGCGAACACATGCGAGTATACGTCCAGCGCTCTTTGGTGCACTCCATTAGGTAGAGCCGGGTTCAGGCATTGTGCGAGCCGCTTGGAGACCACGACTTTCCGTGGGATCTCCTTGAACTGCTGGTAGGATTGGAGTGTCTGACAAGAACAGAGGTACAGTCAATACGCGTCGCCTGTGACCATAGCCATAGCAGACGCACCTTAAGCAGCTGCTTCAGAAACGCGATAAAATCCGCCCACTCGTGCACGCTCTCGAACGAGTTCAAGCACTTCTCCACTTGCTGGGTGTACTTCTTGTACTTTGGATCCGCCGCGTATGCGGGCGGTGTGGATGCTATGATGACCCTCAGTCAGGCATACCGTTACGCACGCGATGCATATCCAAGCGCGACTCACTGCCGTCACCGCCGCGTAGAGCGTACCATGGAGGGCCTCGTTTGGTCGGGTCCACACTGCCAACCCTGGGTGAACTAGCAGCAGACATATGGCACAGAAGACAGACGGCAGTTCGCCGATGCCTCAGGGGGATACGCGGCGGACGAGGAGTGTGGCGGAGCTCAGTGCGGCGCAGCGACTCGCGCGCCCACGCGCGATGACACGGGCGCTACCTCTACTACAGCGTGGCGGACCTGAGCCGGATATATATGTCCATGTAACACGTAGAGCTGACATTACAACCAAAAAATACACGTATTGTACTACATAACATAGAGACAGCATGTTTACAAAGGCTGCGATCGAAACAGAGCGAGATGCCTACAGGGGTGCTGGGGGAGCGGAGACTGCAACAGGAGGCACTTCGATCGAGGGGGTACCAGGACCGCTGCCTCGCTTTTTCGCGAGCTGCGCAGAGAGAGTGTCCGGCATCGCGGAGCCAGCGCGGGACGAGTCGTGAGCGAGCCTCCCACCTCTTCCCCTACCGCGGCCGGAGACAGAGACAGAGGACAGCTTCGGTAGCGTGAGACCAGCAACAGATGCGCTGTCCCCGGCAGCACTCAAGGCGGCCGCTTGAGATGCGGCAACGGCTGTGGCGAAGTCGGACTCTTTCTCCCCAACCCAGTTCTTGATGAACCAGCGGCCTCCGGCGATGCCCCGTACTTCCCGGTGAACCTGCCGCCACCGTCGCACAGGCTTCCCACTCTTGTCCAGAGGGATGACGGGTGCGAACCCAGAAGCTATCTTCGGCGGTGGCTGCACTGGGAAGGGTTTTGAGGGCAAGGGGTATATAGGCAGAGGGACACCTTCGAGCGGCGCATCGTCGATGTGAACTGCTGGAGTCATGAGAGACGACAGCGGGATGTCGGGCTCAGGGGAGCCTTCATGGGGTGTAGGAGATGAAGGCGCTGTCCCAGCGTAAGCTATGAGAGAGGTCAGTGAGCATATATTATGCGATGAAATCAGGCAGCCTACCTTCGCTAACGCTGTCTGCGTCGTCTTTGATCAGAGAAGCGGCGCCCTTGGCAATTCTGGAATATCGCGATATAAGTTGAAAGTTGAAAGCAAGAGCCTGTGTAGACACTCACTTCGAGGGTTTCTTACGAATTGCACGTTGCGCCGCGGCACCCTTGGGCGGGCCAGGTTTCTTCTTTACAGGTCCCGCGGAGATGGATTGCGCGAATGCGTGGTCAGTTGACATAGGGTCCCAGACCTCAGCGCGAGGTTCTTGAGCCGAGGTCGATTCCGAGGGAGTCGTTTCGAAGAACCCAATGCCAGGTCCAGGCGCAGATGCAGCTCCTCGCCCACCACGACCCCTCCTACCACCTCCACGTCCGCGAGAGCCTCGCTTCGCCGGGGAGCCTCTTACAGGTACCGCCACTGGAAGAGGCATAGCGGGGGCGGGTTTGGGAACATCATCGTCATCGTCGTCAATGAGTTGGTCCTCCTCGTCTTCATCTTCGTCCTCGTCATCCTCTTCGCTGTCGGCTCGCGCATGCTTGCTTGACGTCGACCCGGCTTTCGAACCCTCTCCCTTGTCAGCTACGAGGAGCTTGAGTTTGAATTTGGATCGTGCCGGGTGTGGTTCTGGTGTTGTCTCTTCTCTCAAGGTTGAGATCTGTGGCGCGTCCATATCCATATCTTCGGCCATTTCGACAATCGGCAGCGCGGTCGAGTTAATACTGAGGGGGTATTCAAGTCAGACAAGGCTGCTTTATGAGCGTAGTGAAAGGCTTTCTGACCAAGAGGTGACCGAGAGGGCACAGTTCAGTAGTGCTGTGGCTGAAGTCCACGGTTCGAGCGTGATACAAGTGTCTCAGTTCTCGTCCAACGCAAACGCTGTGGTATGGCGGTAAGAACCCAAGATCAAGTCTAGCTATAAGGCCAAGCGAGGTTTGAGAGGAAGAACGACTATCCACAGCTCTATGAAGCAATCCAGCGTGAGCGCCGCCCGCCGCGCACTGAAGCAGTAAGGGGTGTCGGGTGTCTATCTGCCACAGGGATAGGCTACCCCCGGACACCGCTTACCCAAATTATGCAGTCCTCTGATTACGTCAGCACGCATCCTGTTCCTCCCGCCCGACATCCGCCCCAGGCAAGCAACACTCACGGGCTCTTCAACCGTTTCTGTCTTCCTCCTGGTGAGTATCACGGTTGGCTTTCATGCGTATATCACTGGTACTATAAAGCTAACATATCTTTGTGTAACACAGGTAATCCTCCCCTCCCTTCGTTAGTGCTCAGGTTATCGCGGTCGGCATGGCTTCCACTACGGTCAACGTATGTCGTCGCGCGAACACGTTGCGAGATGTGTATTGACTCCCCACAGGTCGTGCGGTACACGGCTCTTCTTGGCGGCGTTTTCTATGGCATCGCGCACCGTCGGTCACTACAAAAGGCGCATGACGCCGATGTCAAGTCGCACGCGATCCACGAGCGCGAGCACCTGATTGCTGAGGCGAAGGAGGCATGGAAAAAGAAGCAAGAGAGTCCCAAGGGTGGTGGTGAGTTGCTTTCACCGTCTACCTTCGTGCTATTCCTACCCGTACTTTGCGACCGTCCACTGCGCGCGGTGCTCGGCCAGGCGTGGACCATGGTTCCCTATGGTAATATGTTTTGCTTACACTCTTTCTAACAGTGATCACCAACCCCGAAGACCCTCAGTTCGACCTCGAGAAGCTCATTGCCAAGTGGGAGGCAGACTCGAAGTAACGTGGACGCTGTCTGTATATCCCCACCTAGAATGCAGGCCTATTCCGGATAGTACTGCACCGTGCTCCGCTACTAGAGCAGGCCCAGCGACTCACGGGCGAACCCGTCCCCTGATGCTCGCGGCCTCGCTGCCTCCAGTATGTTACTCTACTGCGCCAGTGTGGCATCTTTCCGCCAGCACGGCCCCGTTATGCATAATTCTGTGTTTCCTGACAGAGGTACCATGGTGCGCGGTTGCAACTATCCGTGTGTGTGTTTCCAGGTGCGTGTGCGCACAAGCTGCGAGCTACGTATATGAGCGGTCCCCTCTCCCGTAGAAGTTTCGACTGCAGACCGAGACTCGGAGAGTTGCAGAGAGCTGGCGTGATGCGTGATATGTGACGTACTTGTGGAACGCGTCTGTGACGCGACGCGAACGCCGTCGAGTCGAGGTCGAGCTCAGTCGGCTTGCCTCCTTCCGCCACTCACTCTTGTGCCCCGCAAACGCCCTCGGCTCGCCGCCCTCGCCCTCTCAAGAACCTCTGGTCTCATTTTGTCTGTCATTCCACTTGTGCCATGAAGCCGCCTATGCAGGAGGAGCTGGAGGACGATCTTGCTGCAGAGGAAGAGAACAAGTTGATTAACGAGGTATTTCTGCCCGTACCCATAACTCTATTGGGCCACGGCTGACGAACCTAATGCCATAAGGAGTACAAAACATGGTAAGTCCCCCGCGAATCAGACCGCACCGATGCTCACGTTCGTGCAACAGGAAGAAGAACGCACCATACCTGTACGATGTTGTCATTACGCATGCGCTTGACTGGCCCAGTCTAACGTGTCAGTGGTTCCCGGACAAGGAGTCGTGCGTGTTATCTCAGCGCTCCGCGATGCCATCTAGCTCATGGTTGATGCAGGCCTGCGAACAAGCCCTACACTGTCCACCGACTGCTTCTCGGGACGCATACGTCTGGGCAAGCACAAGACTACCTCCAGATCGCCACCGTACACCTCCCGAAGCGCGACGACAGCGGGTCCGCAGATAGGCTCGACCGCGCGGACTACGACGACGAGCGCGGCGAGCTCGGTGGTCACACAATCCCTCCCCAGCCCCGCATCCAGATCATCCAGAAAATCAACCATGAGGGCGAAGTGAACAGGGCGCGTTACATGCCCCAGAACCCAGACCTCATCGCCACTAAGGCAGTTTCCGGTGAAGTGCTCATCTTCGACCGGACGAAACATTCCAGTGAGCCGGAGCGTGGTGGTGTATGCAAACCAGACATCCGGCTTGTGGGCCAGACGAAGGAAGGGTAAGCCAGTCTCTCAGATGCCTTGTGAACTGCGAACCTGAGCCAGTGCTAGGTATGGGTTGGCTTGGAGCCCCCTCAAGGCCGGTCATGTCTTGGGCGCGTCGGAGGATACCACCGTATGCCATTGGTGAGACTTCGCATCCATTTCGTGTTAATGCGCCGTCGTTGAACTAGCCGGCAGGGACATCAACTCGTATTCGAAAACCAAGGCTGTGATTGAGCCGACCAACGTCTTCAGAGGACACACGTCTGTCGTAGGAGTGAGTTGCGTCATGTGCCTTATTGTACACGTCTAATTGGGTCGCTCGCAGGACGTGGATTGGCATGCTACCGAAGATTACACTCTCGCTAGTGTAGGGGACGATAAGATGTTGATGCTGTATGTCGGAGGTTATGCCCCGCGATACGTCTTTGGTTGCTCACACCGTGGTTTAGCTGGGATACTCGTGATGCAACCAAGCCTGCCGCGCAACTACAGGCTCACGACCGAGAGATTCTGGCGGTCGCGTTTACACCAAACGTCGAGTTCCCCCATCTCATCCTCACTGGTAGCGCTGATAAGGTATGTGAAAGTAGACTGTCATTTATCCCGCTGTCACTGACGAGCACTGTAGACAATTCAATTACGCGACAGGCGTAAGCTCGATGTCCCCGTCCACATCTTCGAAGCGCACACAGACGAGGTGCTCCACGTCGCATGGTCACCACACAACCCGACCGTGTTCGCTTCCGCGTCGAGCGATCGTCGGGTCAATGTCTGGGACATCTCACAGATCGGCGTCGAGCAAACTCCAGATGACCAAGAGGATGGCCCACCCGAACTCCTCTTCGTGCATGGAGGTAAGTAGCATATGTCTTCAGTAAGTTTTATTTGCGCAATGATTCGGCGTAGGTCACACGGCCCGTCCGACGGACTTCTGCTGGGCGCCTGGAGAGGCGGAGAGCTGGTCTGCCGGCAGCACCTCGGAGGACAACATCGTCATGATTTGGCAGCCCACTATGCGGATATGGGCGGGAGACGAGGTCAAGGTCGACGAAAAGGAGCTCGAGGGGGAGGCTATGGAGGGTATCGAGATTGGAGATGGCGAGACGGATGCGGACATCGCTGGACCTTCTGCGTCGGCTGCGTGAAGGACATGTTGCAATACTGTATGAGACTGGTACCTGTGCTGACCGCGCCCGAGATGTGTTGTCGTGTATCATCATCCCCGCTCGAATTGCATGCACCCGTGCTTTCCGAAACCGTTGCATTCAGACTCCAGGGTTATGACGCGTTTACGGGGCGATCCGACTAATAGCAAGTGTGAAGCATAAGTTACAACCAAGCATGTCTGTTATACAACGAGGATCCCTCGTCACGAAACACGTCTTCCCTGCAGAGTCATCACAGGAAGAACAGCCGGAGCAGCTCGAAGATAACTGTGCGCATACAAGTGAGACGCGTTCAAGCGGTTCCCGAGGATGATCGAAGACATACCTCCTCCCAGTACGACGAACAAGATGATACCGAGAGCCCAGATACTCACTGGGCTGCGTTTTGAGAGCTTGTCCTGGCGCGACGGCTTGATGGGGTTCTTGCCAGCGCGGGCCTTCTCCGCGAATTGGCTGTTCCGCTTACGGAGCTCGAATTCGGTAGGCTGTCGGTGTGCGCGACGTGTCAGTCTCCTAGCATGCATAGGGATTCACATAGACAGACCATGGCAGGTGCGCGTTTCCAGGAGAGATGTGGGTAAAGGAGTGACTGAGTGTGTGCGTTTGGAGCGTGTGTCCGCAGCTAAGGAGGGTATATATGGCGTACGGACGTGTCTGACTTCGGTGCGCGCCACGTATCCGCGGACGCGCGCGCTCTCCGGCGCGCTCGGATGTTTGGCCGTGTATGCCTGCGGCTTCCGTTTCAAACAGGCGCAAACAACGCCTCTTCGCCTCCTCCCCCGATCAGCATCATCATGGCCAAGGGCGGCAAGAAGGGCTCGCTCAAGGCCGCGCTCGCGTCGCAGCAGACGCGGCTGAAGAAGAAGAAGGAGGTCGAGCATGCGGCGCAGCACGAGGAGCGCATCAAGGCGGTCGTACAGGCGAAGGTCAAGGCCAAGGGGAAGGCGGCCCCTCTACGCCCTACGATCCCCTTCACCGCCACGGACAACATTTTGCTCATAGGGGAGGGGAACTTTTCGTTCGCCCGCGCGCTTGTGCTACATCCTCCCGCGGAGCTAGAGTTCCTCCCTGCGTCGAATATCATCGCGACCGCTTATGACTCCGAGGAGGAGTGCTATAAAAAGTATCCTGAAGCCCAGGAGATCGTCGCGGCGCTACGGGAAAAGGGCGTCATGGTGCTATTCCGCGTCGACGCCACAAAACTGGACAGGTTCTCAGCACTGAAGGAGCGGACGTTCGACCGCATTGTTTGGAATTTTCCTCACGCAGGTCTGTAGTGCCCTTCACCACAACCACCCGACTGTCCTCTGATAGAATTGCTTGTAAAATAGGAAAAGGCATCGCGGACCAAGATCGTAACATACTCTCCAACCAGCTACTGATTCTCGGCTTTCTGGGCTCTGCTGCACCGTTCCTCACCAAGGGACCTATACCTGTCGTAAACAAGGCTCGAAAGCGGAAACGAGATCCTGACGATGATGGTCCCGAGGAAGACGAGGTCGAGGATACGGCCGACACGGACCGCAGGAACAGGGGCACCATCCTCATAACCCTGCGCAATGTTGCACCCTATACACTATGGTAAATTCTTGTTTGCCTTTCGATCTTCATGCACCTTTTCAACGCGCTTCTCAGGGACGTTCCCAAGCTGGCAAAAAACCCCCCTCTGCCGACTACGACTGGCCAAGACCCCAACCCAAGATACAAGCAGCTACGATCGTTTGTGTTCCATCGCGCAGCTTGGAAAGACTACGAACACCGCATGACCAAGGGTGAGCGAGCCCATGGGACAGGAAAGACGGGAGAAGGAGGAGAAGATCGCACATGGGAATTCTGCATAGCTCCAATACGCAAACATTAACCGTGATCGCATACATATTTTTGTACTTTTGCACTAGCTAGGAACCTTATTCGACGAGGTGGTACGAGTGTTCGAGAGACCCTAACCCGAACTCGGGGAGACGGCGTCATGGGGAAAGTAGAGTCCGCGGACCTGAGTCAACTGACCCCGGGTGAGCATGCCATGTTCGGCTATATGCAAGCCTCTTGTCCGGAGAACAGTCTGCCGGTCGCAGCCACCGCTTATTGCTATATGTCTATGATATCCTTGTGAATCCCTCTCGCCAAGGACGCTCGCTCGCAACCTCTTCTCCTAACCACCACCTCGCTGTACAACCGTAGCAACATGACAACCTTACAGCCACCCTCTTACTCGAATGAGATCAAGGTCGCCTTTCCCCAGGAACATGTCCTCCTCCTTACTTTGAACCGACCGAAGTCGCTGAACGCGATCACCCCTACGATGACGGCGGACATCAAGGCCGTGCTTGACTGGTTTGACAACGAGCCGAGCCTTTGGTAGCAGTGGCCCGCGTATGTCCCCGTTCTTTGTACTCACCTCAGGGGCAACAGGGTCGCAATTATCACGGGCGAAGGCCGCGCTTTCTGCGCAGGCGCCGATCTCGTTGCGTGAGTACAAGAGCCGTATAGTCTACCCAGAGACTGACGTCTTCGCGAAGGTGGAACAAACGTCAGGCTAGCGGCGGGGCCGAGTCGGACCAGCAGAGCATCATCGACAGCGTGGACGGTTTCGCTTCCGTCTCAAGGCGGTATTCCACCTGCAAGCCTATCATCGCCGCGGTAAACGGCGGGGCATACGGCGGAGGCGTCGAGACTATCCTGAACTGCGACTTGGTCGTGGCGAGCGAGAACGCCAAGTTCGCGCTCCCCGAGGTTAAGCGCGGCGTGGTCGCTGTGCAAGGAGGTGGGCCGGCCTTATGAGCGCCGATGCGTGCATTCACTGACGGCTTCTATCAGGAATGCCGAGGCTTTCGCGGACTGCCGGACATCAGCTTGCGAGCGAGATGCTGCTCCTCGGCAAGACCATAACTGCAAAAGATGCAGCGAAGAGATTCGGCTTGTAAGCATTGCATACGTCTTCATTGTCAGCGCTGCTCTGACACTTTCTCGCAGTGTCAACAAGGTCGTGCCACAAGGCGAAGTGCTCTCTACGGCGCTAGCGTGGGCCGCGGAGATCAACGCGAACAGTCCTGACGCTGTCCAAAGCACGAAGCGTGCTCTGTTGCTCGCTACCCGAAATGGTAGCATAGAAGAAGCTGTCATCGCGCACATGGGCTCCAAGGAAAGCAAGCGGGCTTTCACGAGCGAGAATATCCAGGTATGGTAGCACACCTGACCCAACTGGAAGTATCCTGCTGACACTGCCGTACTCGGAAAACAGGAGGGCCTCAAGGCGTTTATCGAGGTTGGTTATATATGGGATTACTCATGCTACTTCGTGTCTGACATATGCTCCTCAGAAACGCAAACCGTCATGGAAGAACCCAGCCAAGTTGTGAACGTCGCGTGCCGGGGATTGAACATGGAAACACTTATTTTATCTGCTGTTTGTTGTACGCTCTCGCGGGTCTTGCACATCTGTATACTGGATACTGGGACTGTGGATTCTCTCTCGTACGAATGGACATTCAAGTAACAAAGTTTAGGCCACTTCGTCCGATTGCGGGACCATGGCACGGCCGAAGAGAGTGCGGGGTACTAATAAGCGCTGCCGCGCGACCCCGGATCCGACTCCGTTCCGAAATTGCCGGAGGCGTAATGCGGGGTAAGTAGCGCGAGCTCACCATCCTCTCGACCACCATCCCTTCCCTCTCTTCGTGTGCCATATTGGCTTAGGACGGGTCTACGACGCGCTGCTCGCTGATATGTCGAGCATGCTACGAACAACCCTCCGAGCACCAGTCCGCTTCCTCCCTACCGGGTCTCGCGCGATGAGCTCGTTCAAGTTCTCAACCCCGACCCTCCCTCTCACCCCGCCCTCTGCGGAGGAAGAGACGGCAGCATTCGAGGCCCGAGTCGCAGACATGGAGGCTTTCTTCAACCACCCACGATTTGCCTCCCTGAAGCGTCCTTACACCGCAGCGCAAGTCGCGTCGAAGCAAGGCTCCTTCCCTATCCTCCCGCTGCCCTCCACACTCCTCGCGAACAAGCTCTACTCGCTCTTCGAGAAGGCCCACGAGGAGGGAAAGCCTGTGCATACTATGGGTGCGATCGACCCCGTACAGATGACCCAGATGGCGCCCCACCAGGAGGTCGTGTATGTCAGTGGCTGGGCCGCCTCGAGCGTGCTCACGACCGGGAATAACGAAGTCGGTCCAGACTTGGGGTGCGCAGAGATATCATTATCACGTTTATCATGTATTCATACATGCATGCGTAATAGAGACTATCCATACACTACGGTGCCGAACCAGGTCCACCGACTGTTCCGCGCGCAGCAGTTGCATGACAAGAAACATTATGACGAGCGGTGGACCATTGGTGCAGAGGCGCGCGCGAAGGTGCCTTACATCGACTACCTACGACCCATCATCGCGGATGCGGACATGGGGTGAATATTCCTGCATCGCTCTACGGAGCCCGTTGCGGTCACGACAAAGCTGACCCGTAGGTAATGTTTCCCTACAGGCACGGTGGACAGTCTACCGTGATGAAGCTCACCAAGCTCTTTGCGGAGTCGGTATGCATACGCCCTTCTTCTTATGAATAGCATCTGCTCTAACACCTCGCCGCTCTCCAGGGAGCATCCGCAATCCACCTCGAGGACCAGCTCGTCGGCGGTAAGAAGTGCGGGCACCTCGCGGGCAAAGTGCTCGTCCCCGCGTCCGCGCACGTCGCGCGCCTCATCGCCGCGCGCTTCCAACTCGACCTGCTCAAGTCCACGATGCTGCTTATTGCGCGCACCGACGCCGAGTCCGCGAAGCTGCTCTCCAGCACCGTCGACACCCTCGACCACGAGTTCATCCGCGGTATCTGCACGCCCGACCGCGCGCTCGCGGAGGTCATCGCAGAGGCAGAGGCGGAGGGTAAAAGCGGTGCGGAGATCGACACGCTTGAGGCGGACTGGCTCGCGCGGAACCCACTGTGCACGTTCAATGAAGGTCGGTCGAATTGCTGTTTTATGTCGTGTAGTTTCACTGATACTAATGGGAATTGTGTAATTCTTACAGCTTTCGAGCATGCGCTGCAGAAGTCGAGCGTTGCTGACAAGGAGGGTGCGCTGAAGGCCTACCTCGAAGCGGTACACGGCAAGTCGAACGCGGACGCGCGGGATGTCGCCAAGGATATTCTGGGCGAAAGCATCTTCTGGGACTGGGATCGTAAGCTTTCGGAATACTATACACCTATGAAAGCTCTCAAAGTAAGATTATCCGTACAGTGCCTAAGACCCGTGAGGGATACTATCATTACACTGGAGGTGTCGAGGCCGCCATCCGGCGCGAGCTCGCCTTCGCGCCCTACGCGGACATGATCTGGCTCGAGACCAAGCTGCCCGACCTCGAGCAGGCGCGGTACTTCTCGCGCAAGATCCGCGAGAAGTACCCCGGAAAGTGCGTGCTGTCTTCGCATATCTTCTATCCGCTGGTGCTGAACGTCAGCGGCATATAGGTGGTTCGTGTACAACCTGAGCCCTAGCTTCAACTGGGCCGCACAAGGTTTCTCGGACCAGGACCTGAAGAACTTCGTCTGGGACCTTGGGAAGGAAGGGTGAGCGGCCGGTGATAATTCCACTAGTTGCAAGATCACTTACATTCAATTCTAGCTTCGTCCTCCAACTCGTTTCGCTCGCCGGTCTTCACCTGAACGCCGTCGCTGCCGGTAGGCGCACACAAAAATCACTCAGTTGTGGATTACTGACGTGTGTCCCCAGCCGAGCTCGCGCAACAGTACAAGACCGACGGCATGCTCGCCTACGTCAACCTCGTCCAGAAGAAAGAGAAAGAGATCGGCTGCGACGTGCTCACGCACCAGAAGTGGAGCGGCGCAAACTACATCGACCGCATCCTCACCACGATCTCCGCCGGCTCCTCGAGCACGTCCGCCGTCGGCAAGGATTCGACGGAGAACTCCTTCTAAACACCACGCACGTTATAGACCTCACCTTGCAAGGCGGAGGAACATGTACTGTTTTGTGCGTGCACTACATACGCACGCGGATCTACTCTCGGAATATATTAATAACACATGTCGACTGGGGGATGCAGTGCGGGGGAAATGTACGACGGCGATATATCGATAAGCGTGCGGCGTGCGTGAAGAGCGGGAGTGAGGCAAATAGTAGTAATGCTGGGTAGGTACGGTACGGTTGAGAAATATACAAAGCGACGCTGCATCGCGAAACGCACAGAGCAAATGGACGGGGCCGCGCCGCGGCCAAATATACGGGATCCGAGGCTGGGGGCCGCGACCTGGGGGACGACAGAGCGAGAGAGCCGTGTGATCATCAAGAAAGCAAAGTCACGCCGCGCCCTAGTACTACTCGGACGACGACATCGAGTTGTCCATCGTGTGGTACGGATACGACAGCGCCTGCGACGGCGTGAGTTTCGGAGAGACGATCTCAAACTGTGACTCGTCCAAGCTTGGCCGGCTGTCGTACGAGTCGCCCGACGTGCGCGGCACGCTGAGCGCGGAGCCGTTCCGTGGTGGCGACGCCCCCGCCATGAGCCGTGAGGGCGCCCGTGACGATGAAGAGTCAGTTGAGGAGATGCTTGGTCGCTGACGCGATGTCATGGACGCGCGCCCGCTCGCATTCGACAGTTGCGACTGGCGGCTATTTGAACGGGATTGGCTCGCGAGGTGTTCGGGGAGTGCTGGGCTACGCGGGATGTCGACAAGCGTCATCGAGGAGGATACGCCCGATGCGCGCTTCATCACAGACCCGAGCTCAACGACACTGCCCTTCCGCCGCCGGGTCTCTTGCACCATCTCAGAGCTAGAGCGGGGAGTCTGGCCGATCGAAGAGGAAGACGAGTGTGTTGAGAGGCTCCCGGATTGCGACTTGAAAGACTTCAGGATCGACTTACGTGCACCTTTCTCGCCCTGCATCAGCCCCGCGGGCGCAGACGCGGGCAGTGGGGGCGTCATCGCTGGCGGCATGGAGGGGGAGGGCTGGCGGGGCGGCGGCGGTGGATGGACCGGGTACGGAGATTGTTGGTCAAACTGGAACGCATGCACGGAGCGTTTCGGCTTGAGCGGCGCGAGTGCAGGGGCGGAATGTGGTGGTATGAGCGGCTCCGGCTGAGGGCTTCGTGACATCGTCCGCGATGTCCGCTTGCCCACCACAGGAGCCGAGTTCGGTGACGACCTCCCAGACTCGGGCAGCGCAGGAGAAGCTGAGCCCGAGACCGAAGACTTGTTCGTCCGCCGCCAGAGCTTCTTGATGCTCTTCACGCTCATTATTGATGCGGGCTTCTGGTTCTTCGTGGCCGCCACGGAGAGCGCTGGGATGGCCGGAGTCTCATCCGAGGCGAGGGAGTCGAGCGAGAACCGACTCGACGGTGCGTCTGAAATGCCGCTCGACGACTTGTTGTTATGCGCGTGACGGAGACCGGAGGCCTTCCTGCCTGGTGGAGGACGGCCAGAGATCTCCTCCTGCATTGGAGGGACGCTCTCTAGGTCTGATGGAAATCGACCAAACGGGTCGGGGGATAGAGGGATAACGGGAGAATCCGCTGATGATGATGTACGGAGGAGAGATGGTGCCACAAGAGGAGGGTACAGAGCGTCTTGTTCCTCCTGCAACTCGCGCTGTCGCGCGAGCGTCTCGTCAGACATGGTGTCCATCGTTGTGCGTTTCTGGAACGGCGACTTTGGGAGATCAGTCGAAATGCCATTGAACGCGATGCGGGGTGGAGAGGGGAGATCGTCTGCGGGTTCATACCCTGAGGGTGCACCGCCGCCGCTCATAACGGACAAGGCGGAGTACGGCACGGCAGGCCAGGAGGCGCCTTCCGGCGCAGGCCTACGCAAACCTTCAGTATCCCGAACGATTGCGAGTCAATCAGAAGGGACGAACCCTGGGGCCGGAGAAGGGCCTGCGCTCGGTGTCCTGCCCCACGCGGGAGGCGTCAGGCTGCTCGCAATTGAGGGCATCCCAGTCGGCGTTTCCGCCGCGAGGTCCTCCAACGCCATATGACGAGGGGAGAACTGGGCAAGATTCTGGGCCAGGCGGTCAGTATATGTCGGTAGCGAATTGCGTAAATATCCTTACCCGCTCGATCTCGTCCAGCTTGGCCATCATCAGTACCTGACTTCGCCGACGGTCATGGGGATCGTCCTCGTCGAACTGTAACATTTATCAATGACTATACACTCTCAATTAAAACCCCAGCATCACCTCATAGGAGCTCTCCAGTCCGAGATTGAGTTCATCGTAGAACACACCCTCGCGCTTCTCGTCTAGCGGACTCCGGCGCGGTTTATGGGTCGTCTCACCATCGGAGGGGGCATCGCCCGACTTTGCGAACTCGCTGGAAGAAGGCGTGGTTTCTTCTTGCAGGTAGGCAAGATTTGCCGCAGAGTCATCAGTGGGTGCAGGGGCACCGGGAAGGGACGGCGCAAGGTTCAGCGCGGGAGGGACGTGTTTCCTCGACAACCCCGAGCCTTGTGATGTCCGCCGTGGCTCCTGCGGGGGCGAAGCCGGGATCGCCACCGACAGCTGCGGCCGTGAGCTCCGTCTCAGCAGCTCCGCAATGTCCTCCGCGTCGTCCTCCGCCTGCATCTCCTCCCCGTCCTCCGCTGGATCTGGTAGCGCAGAAAGTGCCGCGCCGTCGAGTGCAAGGTCGACAACGTTCGGGTTCACGGCGTTCCTCTGGGATGCGTTTTCAGCCCGCATGTCCGCCCACGTCTCTGCATCCGTGCCAAACACGTCCGCCAATGGATCACCACTCACGTGCCCTGGTCCGTACCGCGCTGTCGCATCTCCCTCATCCTCGTCCTCCCCATCTGAGTCTGGCAGCTGCGCATACTCATCTTCGTCGTCGGCACCTGGCCCGAGCAATCGCCCGTTTGTGGGCCGTAGGTGTACCGGAGTGTTCGCCGTGGCTTGCAGCCGGTCCACCAAGCGTAGTGGCATCGCAGGTCTTCTCTCCCCATCCTCCTCGCCCTCTCCTTCCGCGCCCGACTCGTCGCCCGCTCGTGACGCTGCCCGCCTCTGCACATCCAACCTACTCTCCGCGCGTTTCGCGTGTTGTGAGCGTCTACTTCGCTTCCACCGGTCGTACCACGTCGCTTTCCGTTTGTCGATGTCGAACTCCACCTTTGCCAAGATGGGTATCAGCGCAGGGGAATGCAACCCCGGAAGCGACACGTCGTCCGCGTTGCCGCCGTCTCCGTCTGATATAGACGTTGTCGACTCGGGGGAATCAAGATCTGACCGAGACGATATTGCGGAGTGCGACGTGGTGGTAGAGGGCGACGGCGTTATCAGCTGCGGCGTTTCCGTTCGCATGGGGGAAAGGAGTGGCCGGAGACTGTTCTGGGTGGTCATCACATCTTGGAGCAGGGAGGGCGAAGACTGGGCGGCCGGAGTGCCAAATCCGAGACCCTTCGTGCGCACAGCCGAGGAAGGCATGTCTTCGCGTTCCGCCTTCAGGACACGTACCCAGATGTGTCTCCAAATGTCCTCGGAGAGCCTCGGACCAGGGACGTCTTGTTCGTCTTCGACCATGTTGCCGAGCCGCATGCTTGCCTGCGCGGCGGAAGAGGAGTTGATCAAGTACAGGACGAGGCCCACAGTGCTTGGAAGCGCGTATTCCTTCGCAATGGCGGCGAGCTGACTCTGGAGCGTAGGATAGACGGGGACCAGGATTCCTCGTCGAAACTGAGCATGATAACCCGAGGCCGTCGGAGGTGGAGGAAGGAGTTCGTTGTCATAAGAGGTCTCAGACTCGTGGGGCAAGTGATTTGGTGGCATGACATGGAGGAGGTACTTGGAGGTCTGCGTGGCTGGTGTATACGTGTGTCCGGATGCTGCAGACGGGGTGGGAGACCGCCTGAAGTCGAAAGCGGAGGAGGCAGCGGTGCTCGGTACGATCGGCGAAGGCGCATAGCTAGGCGAAGGGGAGGAAACGGAATAGATGGCGGGAACTGGTGTTGACACCCCGAGCGCATTCGCGAGCTTCGCCAACCGATGGGGAGGTAATGGCGTCCGTGGACGAGCCCATGAGGGGGCGGAGCCTGCAGAGACGGGGGAGGTGAGGTCGTCGGGCGATGAACTGGGCATGGTGTTCGTATAGGGCGTCCAGGCGTTGAATAGCGTGAGTGGTGGGCAGCGACGCGTCGAGACTACTGCCCCCGCATTGGACTCAATTGCCAGATACTACGAGTATTCCTCAGCAAAAGAACCGCCACCATGCATGACTTGAAATCTGAAACATACGTAGCTCCGGTCTCGCTGTCGTAAGACGAGCAAGCGAGTGTGTATCCTCGGATGACGCTGGAGATGAGGTCGGAGGAGGGGGTGTGGACGGAGAAGAGGCAAGGGGCGATCGGCTTCCTGACCGCAACCTCGAGAGCCCTTCACTCGACTCCGGTGAACTTGTTGCAATCAGCGCGCCAATTTCACGCGCCACACCAGGCTCGTCCCAGTCCCTGCCCCTGTCACCGTCGTGGGAAAATGGCTCAAATTATAGAACACCCCGGCGGCATCTGGCGGCATAGACCTTGACCACCTCCTCGAAGTTTGGGCCAATTTAGGTTCCGTCGAGCTTTCCTAGGCTGCTACACGGCTGTTCTGCAGCGCTGGATGACCTGGCACGTACACTTGAGTCATCAATGATATCCTTGTGGACATCCTTGGGGTGCTGCTCACGTACGTACTTACTATACACGGAGCGCTTCGTGAGTCCTTGTTCTGCTTTGGTATACACAGAGCTTGCTAACCTGATTGTCAAGTCTTCTTAGGATGCTCTGCCTACTTAGCTAGCGTTGCACAATATCGCTCGGACATTGTCTCATGTAGCTGACAGTCATCTTTGAATTGTGGTACACTGCTGGCTCGCAGTTCATCAAGTCTGTAGGTTTATCGCATCTGTGGCCGGGCCCGTGTGGGGTGGGGCCTACGGGACATGGGAATGAGGCCCGATGATGATGAACAAGCATGCAGCAGGTATGGCTCTTGCGCGAAACTAGCACTACCATACGACGCACGCAGTTTCTCGTCGCGAACGGTCTTCTGCTGTCAACCGTCGTGATACTCGGATGACGCTGGGTCTCTTCTCTACCTCATGGGCCTGAGCCCCGCCCAGCCCTTCTACTTATATAGCCTCTCCCGTTGCGACTCACCTGACATGTCTTGCGACTGACATCTGTCTGCCTTTCTGATGATACTCGGTATACATCTACCACTCTATCATACTCCGGACAGACAGCGCATGGGACCGCTAGTTTAGGCGTATATGGTCCCTTTGGCTTTCGACAGATCGCTAGGCTGGTCCTACTTGTATAGTCCCAACTCTCAGTGAGCTCCTCTTCCTCTTCATCGTGCTCGAAGACCTTCACGCTCAAATCTTGCAGCTCTGTGCTTTCGATGTACCTCACTCCCCGTGATGCCCTGGACCTGGACCAAGACCATGCTGGAAATGTGGCCCGGCCTCTCATGTATCGCGGTCTAGGGACAGACCCCAGCATGCTCGTCAACGCAGCCTTTGCGCTCACCACCATCGGTCAATTCGCTCTCGTGCTTCTCATCGCCACCTTCCTGCTCTCGCACACCGTCTACAAACGCAGCCCTGTATTGCTGAACCTCCTCGCCATATGTCTGCTCGGCACGGTCCCCCAATATTTCTTGTGAGGGGGTCCTGATATGCTGTCTCCCCGTCGTCCAGTCCTCACGACCGGTTTTCTACAGGATGTACGCAGCAGAACTCTACAACCCGAACCCCCCAGCTGGTCTATGCGTAACTCAAGCAGCCTTGCTAGAAGGCGTCCAATGCACGTAAGTGTACGCCTAGACCCCGAGCCACCCAGGACGCTCATGTCCGTCCGTCACAGGTTCGCTGTGGTATCCTTGTCCCTGGTGATCGACCTTCTGGCTGAATCACAGATGATCCCTTCGAAGACTCCGAAATCCAACCACCTCCGGATAACGGTACGTGAACCCCAAACCCATGCCGCCGGCTAGCCACCCGTTCATCACATACACAGCTGGTCGTGATCCCATATATCGTCTTCCTCGTATTCGTATCTGGGGTGGCCGCCTTCGGCGCCGCCCACCCAGACCAAGTCAGACACATGCCCAACGACCTAGCATGCACCCTGCAGAACCCCACGTTGTAAGCCAGATACGACCATCTTCCGTCCCGCGTTCCATAGTCTCACAACCGGCCCGCTCAGCATCACGACCACGCAAATCTTCATAGCGGTCATCGTAGTACTCACACTCTCCCTCGAAAGTACGTCCGCCCCCCATCTCCGCCGCTTATTGTTCTCTATACTCAAAAAGTCCGACCCCGTCCGTCCTGTGGCCGACAGTGTACGCTATCGTCTATTCCCTCGCGACGCGGAGACACCTGCCCGTCTGGCGCCGCCCGCGACTGCTGAGCTTCTCCCAGGCCGCTCGCATCGTCGCCTTCACCTGTCTCCAGGCACTGCTCCTCATGTACGTCCCTCCTTCCCTCCGTCCGTCCGTGCACGTGCCCCGGGATCCGCGCGACGGCTTCCGTCGTAGTTACCAGTCGCTGACGCCTTCCCCGCGTTCTTTCGCGCAGCCTCAGTACATTGCGCACCTACGTCGGCAGCGACTCTGTACGCATCGCCACCATCCTTCTGCAAGCCCTGAGTGAGCTCCTTCCCTCGCCCGCCGCCTAGCCTGCACAGCCACTTACCAGCTACGCGACTGCAAGTGCCTCTCACGACGTTCTCCATCTTCGGCCTCACGTCGGTGCGTTCCTGCCCTGCCCTGCCCTGCCCTGGTTCCCTGCGTAACCGAGCCTGAGCTTACCCGATGTGCCTGTTGTCATTCCAGGACTGCTGCCACCAGTGGAAGAATAAGGTTCAGCACACCTTCTCAAGGAGGTGGCGCGGCGCTTGGTCGTCGGACTCGCCCACACCGCCGCTGGTCGTGATCACGATCACGGTGGAGGAGGAGATGCACGAGTCGGAGGACGTGTGCGAGTCTGTGAAACCTAGACTTTTGCGGTTCGAGTCGGACATTTTCCCGTGTTGAAGGAACGGACAGGACTCATCTATATCTCGACTCTCTCCTCTTCCGAACACTTCCTAACTGTACCGGCTGTGTATTGTAGCATATAGCACGTCTTAGGCACGCTCAAAATTGATGCAGGGTCATCGCATTGACGATATCGGGTATCTGCACCGCACAAGGACTCGGACTGCCCGAAGCTCGACTGAAAGGACTGTGGGGGCGGTGTCGTAGTATTCGCACTATACTCGAACAACAAACACAACGCGACGACGGCGAACTGGAAAGCAGTGTTCAGAAGTCCGTATAGATTCGTGATGAGGAGAGGCCTGAGGGCGCGTGTGTCCGTACGTATTAGCGTGACGGGGTATTACTAAAGTCTGGGGTACGGGTCCAACGTAGAGAGCCAGAGAAAATTGAAAGTACGCCAAAACCGAAAATGTGTGAAACCCAACTAGAAGTCCTCCGTATGGAGCCTCCCGTCCACATCATAACCGGCCCATGATCAGGTCGGCTTAGAGAAGGGCAGCAGCACCGGCGACAACACCGAGGGCGCCGACAGCCCAGGGAGCAAGGCGAGGGAGCGACGCCGCGCCGTTGCCGTTGAAGCTCGTGGGAGCAGCGGACGACGACGAGCTAGCGGCAGAGCCGGAAGCGGCGGAGCCCGAGGCCGTGTTGGAGACGGTGGTACCAAACCCGCCCGAGGTGGACGACGCGGCGGGAACGGTGAGGGTGTTCGAGCCAGAGCTGGAGGGGAGATCAGCGGGAGTGCAGGGCAGAAGTGGCGAGGGCGTTTCTTACCCAGTCACGGATGCGGACGCCGACCCGGAGGCTGAGGCGGCAGATGATACCGTGGACGACGCTGAGGAAGATGTGGACGTCGGAGCCGCTCCGATGCTGAAAGACGGGGTCTGGTCGAAGATTTGGGCGTTGTTACTGTGCATGACTCCCTTCAATGCGAATTACAAGAGAAGCATTCATGCACTACTCACGTCACGTTGATGGCCTCAAGGGTATATGTGCTATAAGAGGGGGCAGGTCTGAGCCACGCCGCTCTGCCTGTGAAAACTAAACAAACACATACCCAGCGGGGACAACACCGAGCTCGAAGGAGAGGAAGTTCAAGGTCGGGTTGACGTTGTTCGCGAGGGCGAACGTGTCATGGAACGCATCCGTGTTGACAAGCTCGAAGGAGAACGGAGGGTCGGAAGCGACGCTCGACCAGCTGATGTTCACTACGGAGCTGGAGTGCCAGTCGACGGGGGTAGCCAGGAGCAGGGCGGAGGACCAGGGGGCGAGGGCAAGGGCCGCGACGAGGCTGCAAGAACCCGCGAATTTCTTCTCAGACACCGACCATTGCAGGCGCGGGACTCGAGCGACTGCACATACCTGAGCTGGGACAACATGACGAATGGAGGCTTCGGGTGAGCTTTTGAAGGCGAACGGGCCAGGGAGGGGCGTTGGAGAAAAGCTGGGAAGCGAGTCGACAAGGGCGTCGGGCGTGGCGGGCAGGACGGAGGCTGGGTCTTTGTACCACGGGCGAGATTCGCACGGGTCCTGTCCGAGAACCTTCCTGTCCGCCACCGATCGCGCCGATTGGTCCTTTTCTGGACAGGGTTCACCGCAGACAGCCAAGAATAACATGCCGCCTTCCTATTCTTGCTGCCTGATGCATGTTCGACCATGACACGGCTCGCTGGAACATACGTATTCGCCAGCACACACCATGCGTGCCTCCCGCAGTCTCACGCACCCCGACAGACGGGTCAACTTTCTATTTTGCTCGGGCTGTCTACACTGACAGCAACGCGCTGCTGGCATCCGGCACACGCTCCGTCGGACGGCGACCGGCGCGACGGGCTGCCTCCCACACGAAGCTACGGCCAGCACGACATCTCCCGCCACAAGCGGCACTTCGCGCGCGAAACGTGCATCACGAGACTCCGCTGAGAATAACCCTGCGCTATCCTCCCTTTCGCAGCAGATCACACCAGCGAGAAGTGGCATCAGCCCTCAGCAACCCCTGAGGTTGCCGGCCAAATGAAGCAATCGTACACGCGCTTCTAGTATATCTGTTAATGAAGTGTAAGTGATACGGCAACCGTCGAGCGAGCCGGTGCTGTCATTACCTCGTCAAACGGCCTGGTGTCGTTGAAACAGCTCTCCCAGACCTCATTCACCGCGCGCTCCGCAGCGGCCTCGTCTGGACACACGGGGTTGGCACGGACGGACAGCACAGCACGGCGTCGGACGCACTCCTGTGGGAAGCCGCGCGCCGGATGAGCTGTGGTGCGCAAATGGCCTCGGCGGAAGTACGGACCTGGTGTTGCTTCGAGAACGCGACGAACCCCCTCCGCACCTCGCGGCTCCACTTGCAGTCCCCGCTTAAGCTGTTCGCACGGATCTTCACAATTCACGGCAATAGTTCACAGGGAAAGCGGTGAGCGTCACGGACACGAGGCGGGAGAAAACGGAATACAGAAGCTGGGTGAAGGCAACGGCTCACATACCTCACTGCACGCGTGGTGGCGCAGGTTATTCCAGTCGACCTTGAACTTGGCGTGGTCGTACATGTGCACCAGCTCGTGTACGATCGTGTCCTCCATGTGGCTCTTGCTCATGAACTTGCCCTGGCAGAGCACGACCGCGCCCGCTTCTGGACTGAACCCGCCCGAGCGGTTCGTGTCGCACGGCGCGCAGACGAGGTCGCCGGAGGTCACATCCGCGCCGTTCAATTTCAGGTGCTTCATCATGAATACCACGGCCGGACCTGCAGGAAGCGAAAGCATAGCCCGCGGCCTTGAGTATGACCAGCGTCAACGTCTCGAGGGTGACGAGTTCACTGGTACTGACTGTATGTCATGAGCTCCATCTTCCACTTCTCGCAGGTGGTGTGATGTTTTGCGTCCATGTCAGCCGCTCGCTCTTCCTTCGTCCCACCGACACCAGTGATCATCGAGAACTTTCTCCGCCATCGTTCAAAGGTAGAGGCGTCAGAGCTGGAAGGTTCGGGCGGATTTGAAGCAGAATCCATGTAGGCAGGAGCGGAGGGAACGGCGCACACAGGCGCCCGTGCTGTATTCCTTCGGCTTCCTGTGGTGGCACCGGATAAACGGGCCGAACCCCCGTACACTCCTTCTGAGAGGCAGTCGAAGTCGGCGGGCTGTTGAGTATCGGTGGTGAAACTCGTGCGAAGGCGAGGGGTTAAATCGAATGAGTTGGTTCTGTTGTACATACAGTACTAGCGCTACAACGTTATGACACATGCCGTACTTCGTTCTTGACTTCCTTTCCGACCCACTTCCAATTTACGACTCCAGCTTGCCGATCAACCAGGAGCTCGCAAGCACTTGGCTGAGGAAGAGCGGCGCATGTACCCAGCGTGTCTCCGTCGTGGGTGCTCTATGAAAGGTGTTTTACTCAGCGACCCGTCGATGCGCAAGGCACTGCACTGCACTTACGAGCCGAACGCAAAATGAGCCTGCGCGCCGATCAGGAAGAGCGTGATTCCCCAGAGGCGGTTCTTGTGCGTCTTGTAGCCGGCCCTGGTCGTGATCGGGGCGAACGTGGTGTACACCCAGAGACCGGCAAGGTAGATCGCACACTCAACGAGGAAGGTCGCGACCGGGCTGTCAAACAAGCCAGCACCGAGCTGGATGGAGTCGTGAGGCGTGATCTTGATATCTACCGCGGGTGTTAGCCCTTGCAGTCCAATGAATATAGATTGATAATGCACCTTCGCGGTGAGACGGCCATTCAAGCAGAAAGTGGCTCGCCGCGGCGGCCACGATGGCAGCCTGGTCCTTCAAAGTTACAGGCGCGGAGGTGCTCAATTTGTACACAACGGCCAATGCGACACCTATTCGTAGACAAGTGAGCCCCCTTTACTAGAAAATTGCGAATAAGTATAGAGGTACGTACCTGACAGTGTCATTCCGAGGAGGGAATGGCTGTACGGGTAGTCATTGGTATACGGGAAGCACCCGCGCGGGATCAAGGAGCTGTCGAGGTTGAATGTCTCGATGCCGAAGAACTGGAGGATGAAAAAGACAACGTCTGGGAAGGCACCCGCCAGAGCGAGCAGCGACAGAGGCACCCTAGGCGCAAATGGCTTCGCGATGAGCCCGGAGGCGTAGTGAGCAACCCACATAGTGTTTGATGTTCAGCGAGGAATTGACGTGGTGGTTGGTTGCATAGGAGATGAGCTGTTCTCTTGATGTATTGGGTGCCCCCCATAGGCAGCTCCTATTTATCGCAGGGGCAGGGGGCACCTGCTCACAGATGACGCTATATGGAGGGTGTGGGTCCACATGATGAGCGCCGCAGTGGGGTATGGCCTAGGAATAACCATTTCAATGTCCCGTATGCAATGCTTTCGCTGTGCTGCAACCTAGAAGTGTACCGGGGCGATGGTGTAGATTTCTTCGGCCAGACATAGCGAAAAGTCCATGTAATGCATGACAGAGTAAGGACTTGTAAGAGAGAGCGGTCTGCTGAACGCTCGCCAAGAATCTCGCACGACGGGGATTAGCGCGTTCTCGTTCTCAGGAAACTTGTAGAAAAGGCTTACCTTTGCGTGTAACTGTCACGTGCACGAGCCTTTTCGAAGGCTTTTCGTCAGAAAAAGGGACAACTTACGAAAAGGTAACTACGCCGGTGGGATTTTTGGCCTCTTTTCAGCCAAAGAAAACGGGTGAATCCCCGTCATGTCGGCAATATACGCGTCTCGGCACGTGACATATTGCGTTGCGGCAACGACTCGAGCGCGTCTTGGCTCAGGCTGCCTTCATTGACGACCACCATCTTCGGGGCTTTCATACGGCCCTACTCGTCGAAATCCAGACACCACCACATCGCTATCTCGTCAGCTGGATATAGTCACACTCAAGCGGCAGCGATATCTCCATCATGTTCGCCTCGCAGGCGGTCAAAGCACTTCCGGATCTCTCGCTCGACCTTTCGGATCCATCCGACTGGGAAGCAGGCTTGCTTAGAACGATACCATATCACCTTGATGTGACTGCAGTCGCGACAGACCCGGTCTCTGGGCTGTTTGCCGTAGGTATGTAGTATCTGAACGCGCGATGTCTGCACATCACAATGGGGACGCTCAGGGTGACCATTGTAGGGACGGCGCGAGGTGCAATCTACATCTACGGCTCTCCTGGTGTCACACATAGGTTGAAGGTCACCGAGCCTGCTGGCCTACGCGTCAAGCTGCTGCAATTTGCAGTCTCGGTGCTGAAGCTTCTGTGTATTGGTCAGTACACAGCTGAGTACGGTGCACCTGGAGTTGACGCGCATACACCTCCTAGACGAGCACGATCGGCTGCATGTGTGGGACCTCACCTCCGTTGGACGGTCTACACTCCAACGGATCACCGGCTTTGGCCAGCCCGTACAGTACGAGGTGCCCCTCTCGCCTGCACAGACCGCACCATTGACAGCTTGCGTGTTTCAGCGCATTGGTTACCTCGCCGTCGCATACCCATGTCAGTGCTGGTCACAAAGCCAGTATAAGTGCAACACTCAGAGACCCCGCAGGCGTTTGTTGCCTTAGCAGACGGAGAGATCAAGACGTACGACTTGCTCTGCTCACGCATATCCCCATACGCTATACCAAATCAGTGGAGGCTCTTTGAGAAGAAATCGCTGGCGAGCGAGCTTTCTATCACCAGTGCACCAGGCTCGTAAGCGGTTTCACTTTTTGGATCTACTCCCCGAGTAAACCGCACTGTAGGGATGTGATCATTGACATGGCAATTCATCCTCGCGACTTGAACCTTCTGTTTGTCGCTTATGAAGGTCAGTCATGTAATGTGAATTCGCATGCCCGTCAATGCTAAGAAACATTCCAGGCGGGGTACTTGTTTCAGACTTGGTACGTTCGTTCGTACTAGCAGAGATCGAGAAGGCTTGAATACCCTTTGTAGAAAGAGCAGAACACCGTCCGAGCATTCGAACTTATCTTGTCTCCCGGTGCACCGGGAGGATCTGGATTTCATGCCAAGGTAACCTAGCACGAAAACAGTTCCACGACTGAATTGACTGATACGTTTTGAAACCCTAGGACATCCTGCTACCTCGCCGCCTCCAAGCTACAGCACTAGCTATACATCCGTCCGGTCACTTACTAGCCGTCGGTTATGCGGATGGCACCATCGGCTTCTGGGCTCTCGAAGACGAAAACAAGCCCCTCGCTCTCCGCACTCTTGACAGCACGGGCGACGAGGATCTCAGCGCCATCGACACCGCGAAGCTCGAGTCGGTGTTGTCTGCCCCGCAAGACCATCCGGCCGAACCGCCCCGCGAACCCATCTTCAAGCTTGCATGGAGTGGATTCCCAAATTCCTCCGACCCGCGTGGGGGTAATACCGTGCTGACCGTCCTCGGCGGTATGACGATCGACGCGTCCCCCGGTATCACTACGCTGCTCTTCCCGCCACTCCAGCCGCCTGCCCCTCCGAACCCTACATCGCCCAAACCAGCAGGTGTACCCGACCTACATCCGCACACGCGCGCGGCGATGCGCGACTCGTTGGTGGTGAAAGACATTTATACATATGTGACGGCCGGTCCTGTTCAAGACTTCCTCCTCTTCCCTCGCTCGAACCCCCATTTCTCCGGACACTACGACCCTAGCGCGATAGTTGTAACGTCTGACTCGGACGTGCCGGAGGCTCGCGTCGCCGAGGCCTTTGAGTTTCCGCCTCCCACTTTCGTCAGCCCACCCGAAAGTCCGTCTGGAGCGCACGCGTCAGGCGGGGATACCCAAGATGCAGAGGACGCCGGTGCGGAAGACGCTTTGGCGAAGGAACTTGCTATGACGATGCAGGCGATGTCTATGTCCGACGAAGCCAGGATCGCTAGGCTTCCTCCGTGCCTTTGGAGCGTCCTGGGCGAGTACCTCGTCAAGGTGGACAAGCATACGTATGCGACGCTGGTTCAGGACAAGCTCGTCCCCATAGATGGAGAGATCCCTCTTCCAATCAAGGGAGGCCTTGCGTGGTCGGAAGACCCGGATGGCGTCATGAAGCTCATCAAGGTAAATTAGATTGGCCCTTTTATTGAAATTCTGAGCGTGCTCACAGCGCACACAGCTCCAACCCCACAGAATGATGATCACACACCTACGCGACCTCTCCGTTCGCTTTTTGGACGTGAGCCCGCACCTCCTAGTCAGCACCGGACCAAACGCCCCTCATACCAGCAGCTTCCCTTCTCCGATACCAAGATTGACTATCGAGCTTTCGCCACTCCTCATCGACCACTCGCTTGGTCTCTCGCGCATACAATCCCCTTCTGCAGGATACGACCCTAGGTTGACGACGGAAAGGATAGACGCGGTGCATTTCGTCCCGGAGGCTCTAGAATGCGTGACAGTGTTACGAAGCGGCGCTGTCATCCTGCACAAGTTGGACGTGCCGAACACAGAGGGAGCCTTCGGACAGAAATCGCTTCCGGACGATGAGCTGGTATCTCTGTCGCATATACCCCCGCGAGCAGGCTTGCGGTACAGCCCTGCGTTCGGAGTGAAGCCGCACAAGACCCGCGGATCGGTCACTGCTTGCGCGTTGTGCGATGTTGGTACGTTTCTGTCTAGGCACCCCTCCCTTGCGCGATGTTAACATGGCCATCGTAGGCTTCCTCGCGGTTGCGTACGCTTCGGGCTCTCTGCTTATCATCGACCTCCGTGGTCCAAAAGTGATCCTGCGTCACGACCCTGATTTGCATAGTTCATCAGGATTCCTCCACAAGCACTCGGACGCTGAGCCAGTGCTGTCACTGTCGTGGACGTGTTGTAGTATGGCCTCCGGTACGTTTTCCAACGCGTGTTCTATTCGCGACTCCTACTCACTGCCGTACATCCACAGACCCGGACGTGCGCCTGCGCCTCATCTGCAGCGCGGCTTCTGGTACCACCTCAATCTATGCCCTAGCGCACGACGCCGCTGGTACGTGGTCCGTCGCCCAGCCTCCCATGGTTGTCGACACCCCCGCACGCCCAATCCCTGGCGGCTGCTTCGTACTCGACGCGAAGACGGGAACGAGGTGTCTGGCGAATCGCCAGGGCCTTGCTACGGTGCTTCAGGCAGAAGGAGCTGCTGACGCGGACAGGAAGTTCGTCCTCGTCGCGGCGGGGGCGAAGGGTGTGCGGTGCACGCTTGGCATCAACGGAGAGAAGATCGCGAAGGTGGACTGGGGGAGCAAAGTCGGCACTGTGCAGCACGTCGAGGTGGTCCAACGGAGCGGTGAGTGACAGTCGGCGCGTATACCGTGCTCGGTCTCATGTGCTGATTATATTGCAGACTCGTGCGCGCTCGTGGCATATACGAGTCTCGGAAACGCACTCATCTACTCTCTTCCGCACCTCGAGCAGATACATACCCTCCCGCTTCCCGCACTAGGTTCTTCCGAGTAAGTCCTCTCCCTTTCAGCCTTTCAGTCACTCATCATGGCATATGTCTAGCCCCCCAAGCACGGACGATACGGGAGACTTGATCACACATACCGCCTTCCCTACGCCCGCAGGATCATCGTTGCGGCCCCTGCTCAGCAGCGAGATACACACACTTTTCGCCCGCCGCCGTAAAGGCCCATATACCCTCCCGTTGGTCGACTTCGCACATGGACGCGGGTCGGTCCCGTCACAGCCGCAACCCGTCTCTCTCGGTCCGCCTTCGATGATGGGTTCCGTCATGGGATATATCGGCGCATTCACGGGGGCGAGCGCGGGAGACCAGATCGACGCCCTGCGTGAGCATTTCTGTTTTGATGTATCACCGTCCGAAGAGCAATTTGCTGACGAGCGTTATAGTTGCGGGCCCTGACAGGCCAGTTGTGCCCGTGAGCCGACTGAGTGCACGCCCATCCGCTGCGCCTACGGGCGGTACGGCCGGGTCCCCCTCGCAAGCCTCGGTGTCGGCGGCTGCCGCGGGAATGTCTAGCGGGGTAGCTGACTTATACAACAAACTCGGAACGGCGTTGAATGAGAGAGGGTATGTTGACACTGCCTTCAACTACCACTTGCAATTCACGCAGACTACGACATCCGCAGAGAAATGCTCGGGGACCTGCAGCAAAGCATGGATTCCTTGGAGCAAGGGAGCAAGGGCATGGTCGAGCAGGTACGTGGCCGTCATCCAATTGATATGATGATACTCTAGTGCTCATCGACTATACAGGCGAAGAGGCTTGCAACGCAACAGGGTATGAAGAGTTGGTTCGGGTTCTGAAGCTGAAGCTTCAACAAGTTTGCGCACATCTGGAAGCCTCGATGATGCTTCCAAAACGCCCACGAAGTCTCACAAGTTGTATTATCGCATGTACTCACTAGTCACAGGCCAACGCAGCATCGATACATCCGCATAATCGCACAGTGGGCCATAACCGAAAGCTGCTCGTGGCGTAGATCACCTAATAGTGGTTTGGACATCTCCGGGACATTTATTGAAGTGTGCGGAAGCCATGGCTAGGCACGATGGCCGGATGGTTACCGCTAACTATTTTCATGTGTGGGGTGTGGGCCACCGATGGCGATACTCCGGGGCAGATAAAACTGCGAGTACATGAATATCAATGCAATACGTCCCTATCATTTGACGACATGAGGTGTGTTATCAACCTGCTATACTTCGCTAGTGACCTGACTTGCAATCTGTCCTTCAGAAGATTCGCAAGTTGAGACAGGGCGTTCCTAGCTTCGAGCCGTCCACTCATCTAACGCCAAGGTAACCTGTGCCCCACATAATTGAAAACCTCCTGGTGTTCCTGCTTGCGCGGTACCGCATCAATACCGCATCAATACCCTCCAACCGTATCTATGATCCGCGGTTTCAGTACTCTGATGCAGTGCTGCCAGTGCCTTTTCCATGCCATCAGGTCTGCCTCCGAGCAGATCGCTCATTGGAGCCTGGACGGTCGGTAATCAGCGCAAATCCTCGCATACCACCGCGTGCCCTGTTGCGTCTGATGCTGAAACTCGGAGGAGGCGCCTCACCGGCGTCTCTTTCGCACTAAACCATTATGGCTCTCCGTATCTCCCCCGGTCCTGTTCGTTAATAGCTCGGGCAGGGCACTCGTCATCCTGGACCTTGCCAACGACCACGACCCACCTTACCCCGCACGCGGCGGCCATGTCTGACAATGAGCTCGTGGACGAGGTACAGACACTGTGAGTCCCGCTGTCGATCGCGAATTTGAAGATGATCATGCGCTGACCTGGGCTTCGTGACACAGCTTTAACGAGACATACTACACCTTCGCGGCATTTGGTGAGGGCGGAAGTTTCGCGTGTACGCCTTGTGCGCAAATCCTGATACATACACAGCATTACTCGCGTACGAGTATGTGATCACCTTCGATCGGGAGGTGCGCCTCGTTTGGGGTGGCGGGGTCACCGGCGCGAATACGTTGTTCGTGTTGAACAGGTATTGGCTGTTTTTCCAATATGTAACTCAGGTCGTCACGACCTATCCAATATCTCAAACAGTGAGCACTGTTCTACTGACACGCCTAGGATACAAGCTGACTTCCTACAGAGGTGCGTTCTTTCCCTCACAAAAACCATGTTACTGTGTTAAATCGACGCGTATAGTTGTACCGTCGTCGGATACATGGTGATAGTGGGCAATGGCGGCCCGCCCTTCATCTGGGCCGGTAGGTACACTTCGCTCACACACGCGCTCGTCACTTCACTAACAATTCGAATCTCTTCCTTAGTATTCTCCACCCTGCGGGGGTACGCCTTGAGCGGGCGCAAGTGGTGGATAGCAATCCTCATCTTCGCGTTCTACGTCCCGGATATAGTCTTGACTGCCGTACGTCCAACATCTATATGTGTGCGATATAATGACTTACCACATTCTGCCTCGGGGAGCAGATATACTACTCGCGCCTTGTCCCGGTCGCCGTCGAGCCACCATTCAACTGCCTGTTAGCTTCAGATCTACCTGAAGCCACTTGGATCCAGTGAGTACCGCATCGTCACCAGCAGAGCTTACAGGGACTAACCATATCTTCTAGCTGTAAGTCCGTACATTGCGAATTCGCAGGGTCGTTGCTCACGGCTCTCGCAGTCACGATAGCCTCACGCGTCTGCCTCATCGTCGGCGACCTGATCGTCCTCATCGTCACTTGGCACAGCACATTCAGCATCACACGAGCGGCACAGGTCGCGAATATCCGCATGTCGCTCACGGGTGCTATCCTCAAAGACGGTATGTCCACGACGTTCCCTTCAGATCTGCGGTACGCTGACACTGTGGTTTAGGAACGCTGTACTTTGCGTAAGAGCCCCGAATTATCACGCTGGGAAGTAGACCACTCATTGGCTGCCGACGACAGGTGCCTGCTCATTCTTAACGTCGTGAACATCATCGTCAACGCCGTGCCAGTAAGCATCTATACTACTCTCGGTCTATAGCGGGAAGTAACATTTCGCTATAGAATAGCAGCGCCGTATCCGCCTTTCAAGACCCGTGAGTTCCGCGTTCTCCAGCCTGCTTGTGCAGGCATCGCTAATCAAACGACCATCACAGTGTCACGAGCATCCTCGTCTCCCGCTTCCTCCTCAACCTCCGCGACACCCTCGGCGGCGACATGCGCGACACCCGCCCGTCCTTCGTCGCCTCCACGCGGCACGCGCACGCGGCGTCCACGGGCATGCAGTTCGCGAACTTTGTGGACCCGATGGGCGCGGAGCTCGACCACGGCGACTCCTACTCCTCGGAGTGGTCCGAAGGGGACGATGAGGGCGAGGGCTTCTCTGCGGAGAACGAGATGGCGAGTCTTAGCACTATGGTCGCTGCGAGCCCGTCCGTTCAGTACCCGGGCTCGGCGGAGGCCCCCGAGTCTGCTACGGTGCATTCGCCTGTGTCGTCGGCGGGGCATAGTGGTGTTTCTGAGGTGAGTTCCAGATTATTGAGACGTGGTGGCATGGCCGTGCGTTTCTTTTTAAGCTCTCTGCTGACTTACATATTTGGTGGCAGGTTGCTGTCGCAATATAGCGTTCCTGTTCTCGCGCTTCTTACGGTTTCTGTATATTGTGTATTTTAGATGGTTACTGTATAATCAGTCTCATAGTCCTGGTCACGCTTTTGTGCACTCCCATTCTCCTACAGATTGCAGACTCTTCGATTCACGTCAATGACTACCTATTCCTACAAAGCCCAAATGCGTGGTTATTGTACATGTATGTGCGTCCAGTACGTCCTTCAGTTCTTCACGGGTGGCTCCTGGCTGATGAACATCCCAGTGACAGTCGCGGTTATCTTCTTCCTGTTCTCGTTCAACATCCCCAGGAAACCATCTTCCGAGGTAGTCTCGCGGTGGTGGTTCCACTCCTCAGTGTGTCTGACGACCTTGTGTTCGCTGTTCGTCTCCAAAGTGAGGAGAGAGTTCACAGTCTGCGACGCGCCATCATGGTGGTATGTCAGCAGAAGTGTCACTACAGTACTGATGGAGACACACCTTTGTAGGAGAAGACGCGTTGGGGTCCCGATAGTAGTCGACATCCTGGTCGATCAGAATCTTGCTCTTCGGCACCGAGGGCGGGTTCTCTAGGAGACGGAACTTTGGTATGTCTGCGCGTGGGAACAACTACACAAGATACGTCAGTCAGAAGGTGTGCAGGGCACTCATGAAGACGTATCAAACCTTAGCGAGTCCGTTGAACTGCTCGCGCACGGCCTTGATGCCCTCGGCGATGCCGACGGGGTCGTGGAAGACAGCTTCGGGCGCATATATCTCGTACGACCTCTGAAATTCGGGTGAGCGATGCACGCTCCGTTCACACCATGAGGCTTACTTCGGAGGCCTTGGATGAGTACAGCTGCAAGGACGTTACGTCAGTAGGTACTTCTTTCTCATAAACGTCGCAGGCCGAACCTCCTTAATGGCCTGGAGGATCTTCTCCTCGTGGGCCTCCGGGCTCCGCTCCTTGAGCTTCTGCGACTCAGTCGCGCTCAAGCCGGACGCGTTGAGCGCATTCGGGTCGGCGACAGGCATATTTCTTGCAGACGAAGAGATGAAGGTGCGGAACGGCTGCGGGGCGGAGAGTCTGAGAGCGAGATGGCGGTATGTGGGGAACGGAGGGCGGATCATGGGGCGGGATCATGTCGAAAGTCGCGCATATATATACGCTCTATGCAGGGGCCCATGGCGAGCGGGTTGACAGGCCGGTGACGCATTGCGGCGAGGGATCGAACGTCGCGTCACCTTCAACGCGTCCTAAATGGGCGCTCGATCGCGACGCGTCTCTCACGTGCGGGAAGGTTTCTGCGCTCCGGATCCAGTTCCATCGCACCCATCGCGGTTCCCATCCATATCCAGCAGCGAGCTTGGAACCAATAAATAGTAGAATTACCCGGGCCCGCGCGCGCACCGAACCGCTGCCCGAAACATAAGTAAGATTCGAATCCAGAGATACACACTCCGACCTGGAAGCGAATCAGCGATACGGAAACAGCGTCCACTTGACTATGCATACAATACATGCGCGATGCTACAAACCAAACCTCTACAGTCGAGGACACAAATCACCCATTACATGCGGAACTAGTCAATCTCATCTCCCCACCCTCCAGGCAAATCCAGATGATCGTCGGTGTTACGACGCGACGGGGGCGTGCTTCGCGAACGAGAGCTGCCGCTGCCTCCTGTACTGCTGGGCGGAGCTGCGGAGGAGCTTCCGCTTTGACTGGTACTTGGGCTTGCGCCGCTCGTACTGGCACCCGGCTGCGCGTGGTTGGAGAAAAAGTTGAACACATTCTGTAGCAGGCCGCTCCCGGCGGGACCGGCGCCGGCGCCGCTGTTGTCGCCGCTGCCGCTGCGCGAGCCCGAAGAGGTACTGGGCCCACTTGAGCCAGATTGCGACGTGCCGGGCCCAGAATGTGGATCTGGTTGGGGGACGAGCTGGTATCTGTAGCACAAGAGTCGGTGACCTTGGATATCACTATATACAGTACCTTGGCCACGTACCGGCACACGGGACAGGTTCCACTGGTCTTGAGCCACGGCATGATACAAGTCTCGTGGAAAGGGTGTTGACAGGGAAGGGTGACGACGACGAGTTCATCCGGGTCTTCGCTCTGGAGGGAGAACTGGTCTTTGCAAACTGCACAATCCTTCTCGAGCAGAGGCGCTAGAAGTAGATGAGCCAAACGTCGTACTCTCGGGCGGCGATGGACTTACATCCTTCCTCTAGCACATCCTTCGGCAGCTTCTCCAGCGCGTCTTCCGTAGCTGGGACTGGTTGGTGAGCGTTCGAGTTTTCCATGATCTGGGAGATGATCTGATCGAGGGCTGTGGGGACGTGTCAGATGTGTCTGGTTCTGCTGCTACATGCACGCTGCGGCAGGTATCTGCACACCTTCTTGGTTGAAGACGTAGTCGCCCCATCTTCCTGATTCTGCACCTCCAGGAGGCATGCCGGCAGGTCCAAACATCCCACCGAGCATGTCAGAGAACGGATCACCGCCACGCCCGGGGCCCATGAGCGCAAGCAGATATTGAGCCAGCATGGGTCCCGTTATATTCGGGCGATCCTGCGCGGTTCCGTCCAGATTGCGTGGTGGCGCAAACCTGCCGGAAAGCGCGTGAACAGCGAACCTTCTAGCAGCACGGTGTAGAACCTTACTGTGACAATCGGGGCAGTTCGTCACCAGCTGCGGCAGGTTGGCCACCGAGAACGAACGTCCGGGTACGACCTCCAGGCGCATTCGTGCGCTCTATCCGCAAGGTGAACGGGCTGGTACGGCTCTATCCCTCTATGAGAGCGTTGCCACAATGTAAGGCAGTTATGGGGACGGACCGTGGCGCGTGTATCTGGACTGCCAGCCAGTCTGGAGCCATCGCTGGACGACCGGCGAGCTGTTGGGGACCTAGAGCGGGAATTCGAGCTCGCTGATGCCGTCGGGGGCTGAGGAGGGCGTAATATGCTTCGTAGTCCGGCTGCTGATATACGTGAGCAACAGAAAGCGCGTTAGGAAGAGAATTGCGCACTCAGGAAGGCGTCCATATCTCCCGGGAGCGCGCCATCGTCCCATTGGCCACCATCGGCGACTCGGAACCCTCGGGGATCATCCGCGGGGTTCTCTATCTGGATATCGTATATAGTCGAGCACCAAGGGCAAGCAATGGAATACACACCTTCTCTACAAACGTTCCGTTGCAGGAGGCGCAATGCGGGTCTGGGACCTATAGCAGATCAGACGACCGACCGTGGCGGGTGGAAGTGAAGTCATACCATCAGCGGCCTCATCTCTGCATGGCACTGGAGCACATTTTAGCCACAAGCACGTAGCGAGGACTCGGGGACTCACCTCATGACAGTACCACATAGGCTCTCTGGAGGACATGGCGGTTGGGGAGGAGTGTGGCGAAAGACAAGGGTAATCAGACGGGCGGGCACTGCAGCTGAGGGACTGTAAGCACCGGAGCGCTAAGCAGGGCTTCAGGGCATGATGACGTCGAGACGCTTGTCTGACACGCGACCACAGGCGCGCACCAGGCGCTTCGAGCGGGGCCACCGGAGGCAAATAGGGCGCAACAACGCGTACACGTGGACAGTCTGTCGTGCGATCAACTTTGGCAGAGTCCGTTTGACTTTCTCCTTTACGTGGTCTCCGCCGCGTCTCTCCCCCTCCTCCTCCTCCCCTCGCGCACCCTCGTGTCCTCTGCGCGACACGATGAGCTACTCAGGCGCAGACTACGACTATGACTACGACGACGAAGGCGGGATCATCGACCCCGTCAAGCTCCTCACGATCTGCTTCGGGCTCGGCGTATGGCTCGTCTGGCGGCGCTACTACTCCATTCTCAACCGCGCCATATACTTCAAGATACCCCCTCCTATTGTGCGTGTTCGTCTCTGCTGTAACGAGTGCATCTATTCAGACGCGTCACACAGCAAATCAAAGATACCTGGACCGCAACGAAGCTCCCTCAGCCTTCGCTCGAGGCGCATCTGAACATCGACGGTCTCCTTCCCAACTTCCCCCTTCCCGACCGTAAATATATCACGGCATATGACCCTGCCACGGCCTACCATTTGGACACCATTCTCGCTGATTCCGAGGAGCAAATTCAGAGAAAGGTCATGCACGCGTACGAGGCACAGAAAAAATGGGCTGCCACTCCCTTCGACGACCGGAGGCGTGTCATGCGGAGCTTGAAGAAGTGGCTCGTCGACAACCAGGAGACCTGCGCGAAGGTGGCGTGCAGAGACACAGGAAAGACCAGTACGTCATGCCTGCCCGTCCTTTGTTCGTGTCAACTTAACGCGCGCAGTGTTGGACGCGGCGCTCGGCGAGATTATCACGACGTGCTCAAAGTTGGACTGGCTCATCAACCACGGAGAGAGCGCCCTCTCTCCCGAGTCGCGGCGCAACAACTTGATCATGTTCTACAAGTCGTCCTGGGTGCAATACGAGCCTCTGGGTGTCGTTGCGGCTATCACGTCTTGGAACTACCGTAAGCCCTCTGTTGCTCAAATACATTCCTGAATGCCCATTGATGTGTTGTCCAGCCCTTCACAACGCCTGGTCTCCCATTATTGCTGCTCTCTTTGCTGGAAATAGTGTGGTCTTGAAGTGCTCCGAGCATGTCATCTGGTCAACTACTTGGTTCGTTCAAGCTATCAAGGAATGTCTCAAGGCTTGCGGCCACGACGAGGAGCTCGTTCAGGTATTGGAATTTCTCATTGCGTGGCGGTCGCACTGCTTACTGTTATACAGCTCGTGTGCTGTTACCCGGAAGATGCGGAGGCACTGACCAAGAACGCTCTCGTTCGCCATATCACCTTCATTGGTTCGGAGCGCGTCGGCCGCCTTGTGAGTTGCCCTTGCGTTGGCAGGAGCCCAATATTGACTATTTCCGAAAGGTTGCCCAAGCGGCCACTGAGTACCTCACCCCGGTGACGCTTGAACTCGGCGGCAAGGACCCAGCCATCATCTTGCCCTCCACCGACCTGGACAAGTGGATCAGCTTGCTCATGCGAGGCGTCTAGTATGTGCCTCTACTATCTTACCTTTGAACATGACTGACGCCGTTCCAGCCAAAACGCGGGCCAGAACTGCATCGGCATTGAACGCATCCTCGTGCACGAGTCGCAGTACGACGAGTTGTTCAAGATGTTCACCGAGCGCGCCGACAAGCTCCGTCCTGGACATTCGCTCAAGAGCCCCGGCGACGGTGTCGCTCCTGCCGCGGATGTTGGTGCGATGGTGTCAGGCGAACGGTTCCCCGGCTTGCAGCATGCTCTCGCGGCGGCGGTCGAGCAGGGCGCAGTTCAAACAGTTGGTGGCGAGCCGTGGCGCCATCCCTACCTGGAGCAGGGAACGTACTTCAAGCCCACCGTCCTCGGAGATGTCAACCCCGAGTCTGATGTTGCCCAGCATGAACGTGAGTGAACACCTAAATCACTGCAGGACTGATTTCACAGAACACACCGTAGTATTCGCGCCCATTGCTTTGATCATGAAGTACGACACCATCGACCAGGCCGTCGAAATCGCAAATGGCACGCGGTATGGCTTGGGTGCCAGTGTTTTCGGTCCTGTACGCGACGACTGCATCAAGGTCGCCAAGCGGCTACAATGTGGCATGGTTGCGGTCAACGACTTCGGGGTGTTTTATGTGAGTGTTTGGGTCATCGTATGAGAGCGTACTGTACTGACCAGCAATGTTAGCTCAAGTACGTTAATCGCACCTGGCAGCTGATTATTGATTGACTGATCCACCACACAGCCAAGATCTGCCGTTTGGAGGCACCAAGTACAGCGGTTACGGACGGTTCGGTATGTCCGAGTGCCCGTGATTTTTCTCCACAGAGATAAGGTTGTTGACGTCTGTGCCAAGGTGGTCCCGAGGGTCTGCGTGCCTTGACAAACGTGAAGGCGATTGTTGTGGACCGCTGGGGGTGGGCTATCCAAACCAGCATCCCCGCTGTGTTGGATTACCCTATCCGTTCTGTCACGCAGAGCTGGTGAGTGCACGCTGGGCTCCACACTGCTGTGAAGCTGGCGCATGGGCTGATTGGTCGCTTCAGGGATTTCATCAGCGGCATGGTCGGATTCCTGTACGCTGATGCGTGGCGTACGAGGATAGACGCGCTCATGAAGATGATCAAGGCGAGTGGGCGGTAGGTCTCTTCCTGGTCGCAAGGCGATTTTGGGGGTTGGGATAGTCTGCAGCGGCAGTACAGTGCGAATGTATTCGACGATCTATTAATGACTTGGATGAACCTGTGCCGTTTACCTCCGCAGGTCAGGATCTTTCCGACGAACCCGAAGAAGCCTTCGCCACAGTACTCCGTGTCCAGGCCGTGTCACAATGAAGAGCAACAAACGCTGTGGAGAAGGACGGAGACACATGTTCTCCGGCGACGTGTTCTCAAACAGGCATCATAAGCGCTGGAGAGCACGCGGTCCCGCTCTCGCTCCTCGCCTCTTGATACCGACCCAATCGCCCCGCCCACGTTGTCCTCCACGCTCTCTGGCACACCGATGACTGGCCTCGATGCACGCCAGGCATCGCATGCTCAGCTTTCTTCAATGAATGCTAATTGAGCGCGGTCCCGGACGATCGATGCCATACCGCCGGCGTTCGAATCTCGCAAGTGCCCACATGCACGTGTGATGCGTAGCATGCTGCCTGCAGCCTCTGTTTCCCATCTCCGCACTAGAGCATCCTGACAACACCGTCCCAAGTGAGCCACCGTTCTCCCGCTGTTCGCCCCCCAACGGTCGCCACGCCGGCGCACGCAGGTGCGATCATGCCGCGCTGTCTATTCTGCGGCACCACCCCTCAAGACAACACCCTGCACTCCGCAAACGGCAAGATATCGCGTCGCGCGTCGCGCCTGGGCAGGCATACGTCCGGGGAACACATGGTGCCCGCCGCGCACGGGTGCCCCCAGTCGCTATCGCGCCCTGGTGAGCACATTGGCTCGTGAGCGTATCTGGCTCATCGCCCATGTGGCGACGCACGATCGCCCGTACGTGGGGCTTCTGCGACAGCGAAGGCGAGCGAGCCTCAACTGCTGCAGTAATTATACCCCCTCGCCTCCTCGCTTCCGGATCGCCCAGGTGGGCCTATATAAATCGCCCCGCGGGCTTCCCGCCGGGCCCTGAACCTCCCTCTCCGCATAGGTGCCCTGCTCGCGACTGTTCCTCCACCTGCTCCGCCAGCCGCCTCCGAGTCTTCACTTCACTTTTGAGTCTTCAGGATGTTCGCTGCCGCTGCGATACTCGCCGCCCTTGCGGGCTCTGCGCTCGCCACGAACGGCACGAGCGGTGCAGACTTGAACAACCTGTTCAAGCGCATCAGCTCGGGCTGCTCGACGAGCGGAGCGGCGTCGTGCCACGGCTCGTCGTCCGGCTCTTGCTGCTTCGAGGCGCCGGGAGTACGTTTCTAGGCTGCTTAGCTTTCCGGGAGGGATCGCGCTGACGGCGTTTGCGCACGCAGGGACTGCTCCTGCAGACCCAGTTCTGGGACACCAGCCCGTCTACAGGCCCTTCGAACAGCTGGACCATCCACGGTCTTTGGCCCGACAAGTGCGTTCCCGTCGTTTGTGCATACCCATGGCTTCTCGAAACTAAATTTGTCGCATTGCAGCTGCGACGGCACCTTCACCGAGAACTGTGACCCGTCCCGGGACTACACCGACATCGCCGGGGTAAGCCCCGGCTCCCCTAGCTCCGCCGCCGAGCGTGCCTAATCAACTTGCGTGACAGCTCCTGACGGCCCAGGGCGCCAGCGACACCCTGTCGTTCATGCAGGAGGTAAGCCAGCCTGCGTGCGTGCTTCGCGGGAAGCGCGGGACCTGACCGCGCATCCGCAGTTCTGGGTGGACATCAACGGCGCGAACGAGAAGTTTTGGGAGGTCAGTGGGGATGTGCTGGTCCTGCGCCGCGTTACGTCCGCTGATGTGTTCTGGGCAGCACGAATGGAGCACCCACGGAACGTGCTACAGCACCTTGGAGACCTCGTGCTTGCCCTCTGGCAGCCCGAAGGGCGCTGAGGTACGCTCCGCGCACGTTCGCTGCACTCCACACGGCAGACTCACGCTTGTGGGCATCGTAGGCAGTCGCATTCTTCCAGCAGGTTGTGAAGCTGTTCAAGGTATGTGCCGCTTATCGTGAGCCCAGGCGTTCCATTTCTGACCTAGGTGTAGACGCTCCCCACTTACGACTTCCTCTCCGCGGCGGGCATCACGCCTTCCACTAGCAAGACGTTCACGCTCGCAACGCTCACGGCCGCGCTCAAGGCCGCCACGGGCGTTACGCCTGCGCTCAACTGCGACAGCGGCGCGATCAATGAGATCGAGTGGTACTTCAACGTTAAGGGCTCCCTCCTCGACGGTGTCTTCGTCCCGATCGGTATGTGTTCCACGCGGTTGGCGCTCGATAATGAAAGGCATAGCGCTAACGAGCGACGTAGACGCTCCCTCGAAGGGCTCATGCGCGAGCAGCGGTCTCAAGTACCCGCCCAAGACTGGTGGCACCACCACGACCACCTCCGGTGGTAGCACCCCCACTGGTGTACGCATCTCTCCCTTATATTTTCCGCTGACACGCTGACACCCAATTGCAGGGATCCGGCGGCCTGCCCAGCACGGGCACGATCCACGCGAGCACGACGGGCGGCCTCCTGACTGGTGGGACGTGGTCGACGCAGACGCTCGCGACGTACCACTTCTCCGGTACGACGAGCAGCTTCACGATGACGACCTCCAAGGGCAACTGCGGTGTCTCGGGCGGCACGCTCACCTGCGGCAGCGGCGTGTCCGCGACGACGTTCTCGGCGGTCTCGTCCGGCGGCAGCCTGCTGCTCGCGTCCTCGGGCTCGACCGCGTTCTCGAGCGACGCGACCCCGAGCGGGAGCACCCAGGAGACGGTGTTCACGGGCAGCAGCCACAGCAAGTCGTACACGCTGTCCATCGTCTCGTCGTGAGCGGTCGAGACCGGAGCTGGGCGTTCGTTGGTGCATGGAAGGATATAGCATATGACGAAAACTGTCGATGTAAAATTAGAACCCCATGTATTCAGGAGCGGGGCTCTCGATCGGTTGTTGTACAAATTTATACCAATGGATGTTCTCTGAAACACTACACAGACCCACCGCAGCCCGAGGTCAGTCAGTACACGTACGGGATGAGCTTGTACGGCGTCCTCCTCGCCCACGCCTCCCACTCCTCGCCAAACTGCTCCCGGAGCACCGCGTCCTCCTTGTCCACCCTTGTCACAATGAGGTTCGCATGCATGAACAACAGATACCCCGCGATCACGCCCGCGACGGCCTTCCCCAGCGGCGTGCGCCCGAGCCCGCGCTCGGCAAAGTACGAGCCGCGCCCGGCGAGCAGGACGAGGTTCCCGTACGAGACGAGCGCGCTCGCGACGTAGCTCGGGTGGCGCACCCACGCGTACGGCCCGGCGGTGACGAGCCGGTGGCCGTCGACCAGGGAGAGCTGCCAGCGGAAGAAGCGGCCGAGTGTGCGGTACGTCCAGAGGCGGAGGAGGCCTGCGGCGAGCACGACTGTGCTGGTGAGGAGGAAGCGTGGGGTGGGGGTGAGTGAGAGCGGGCACGTGGGTGCGAGGAGGGAGAGGAGGTAGGAGGAGAGCCGGGAGGGGAAGCGTTGTGCGAGGATTGTGGTTGTTTCTGCAGCCATAAGGCCTATGAGGGCTGACTACGATGCGAGTGAGTACTGATGCATGTAGTGCGTAGGGGCGTAGGGCGCTACCTTGCATATGTTGACTACTTGCGTCTGGACTTGGTAGTTGTCGGAAAAGAAGTCCGAATGGGCGAACTTCTTCCGCTCGGCTGGGGACGGCGGCGCAGTGGGTGGAGTTAAGGATATATATGTCAGGATGGCATCGGGAACAAGGATGGGGATCTTCAGTAGCGGAGTCGTCAGGCATGGAGTGAGCATTGACAGCATGGCGTGTCGTCGTTGGGTCGCACAGAGCGTGTGCGCAACGTCTCCAAGACACTTGGCTTATAGGATAGTAGAGCCTGGGATATTCGCCGCAATGTAATAGCTCCCGTCGGTCTTCTCGTTGATATTTCGCATGACGGCCGCCATGTCAGTATGTGCCGGAGTCAAAAATATCCAGAATGGGGCCTTCAAGCGAGCACACGGCGTGGGTCGTATAATCGTGTGGAGGGTTTGAAGCTCGTCAGGCGAATCCGGGTACCTCAGTAGTAAATGTTTCCGTGAGCCCGCAGCGTGCGGAGAACTAGAATATATCATGAATGAGCGTCCCAACCCTCTGAAGCAAATCCTGGTTCGAACTCACCCCGCTATCCCGCGCTACGTGAGCAATCGGCTCTATTGCCGATACAGACATATACAACAACACTACCAGTACGCGTTCGTAGTACACCCTATCAATACTGACCGTATGAATATCAGTCGCGTCATGCTCGGTTGGACATAGTATATTACCCTATTTCTGTAGTTCTGGCGACCCTACTACATTCGGAGGCACCGCCAAGGTACTAGTCTTGGTTTTCAACATAAGGATCCTCTTCTCAGAGTTATGGCCTTGTGCTAGCGCACACCAGGAGGTAGGGAGAAATCTGGTCTAGAGACGCGCGTATCAGCGCCTCAACGCGCACCCTCGCCCCAAGGAGGTAGCTTGCCTACTACCTCTTTGGGCCGCCGGAAGCACAAACTCACCACCAAGTTCCTGGAATTCCGTCACGGGTCTCCCGCGAGGCCCTCAACTGCAGCGCTATAGGTGGAGCCCTGCTCGATGTCACCCCTGAGACTGCATCATATGTCGCTGCGTTGGCCGGCGGGATCGTGTCGCGAGTCCGAGCCTGCGTTACGGAAGGGGGAAGGAAGACGAACATCGTTGAGTAATGTACAACACAGGTAGATGGCTCCGACATGGTTCACCTTCGAAACACGTCCACATGCCTCGTACGCGATGCCCAGCGAGGGGCCGTTCATTCAATGCAAGCATATATACCAACTTCGACGATACCTTCTGAAGCCGCAGTTCCTGCTCACATCGTAAGCACCATTGACCCCTCCTCACACGCACGCTCACATCTTGGACATCGCCCGCAGTCACAAGGGCGATGCTGAGTACATGCACGTTCGACATCGAAAGAGGAGGTCGTACGACTCACCCCAATGACAGCAACCCCAACGTGTCCAATGTGGCAAAAGACCATTTTCGTCGAGTCCCCGAGGTCATCGAGGGGACTTCTGGCCCAGGCGCGCTCGTCGGCGAGAAGCAAAAGCAACACAAGCCCGTGGATGCCGCTAGGAAGACGGAGAACGTACGTAAATTCCACCCGTCGCCGAGCAGGCCCTCGAAGAGACCCCGAATGTCCGCGCTCTAGTAAACGCCGCACACTGTGTGGCAGTCATCCCATACTGCCAAGGACGATTGTATGAGCAGCAGCGAGCGGCGGCGAATAGGAAGGGTGTAGCGGCATGTCTTTTTACGTAGGATGGTCGTGCCGTCGGATTGTTCCAAGATCTACGAATTCATCTCGGAGTGCGCGGGTCAAAGTCAAGCTTGTTTGAAGGTGTTCTCCGCAAGGCACAGGCGTATACATGGTTGTCGGCGGATGGAGCGGGCGCGTTTACGTCTTGACAGGTCTGCGAGGCCCTCTCCCGTGAAGTGCCTGCAGAGCAGCCGCGTCCTCAGTCCACAAAGGACTGAAACGCAGAGCAGGCACACAGGCAGCAGCCGGAAGAATTCACCACCTTGTGTTCTACAGCATTGTACATCCACGTAAACCAAGCCCCATGGATGCTCGCTCGTTCCGGGTGCAACGGTACATGCACGCGTGCCATCTTGCGCTAGTCCTGCTGAGGGAAACGTCTAGAGCGACGGGCCTGAGTTTGTCGGTGGCAGACACCCGGAATAGCTGCACTTAGTCATTGCCAACTTTCAACGCGATGCTACCGAGCACGGAACGACGCCCAGATGCACACGAACCTAACCCATAACGGACGTGCCACTCACCGACGCATGCATCATAGGGCTGTGATCGGCCCTACGGCCGAACAATTGCGTAGGACCCCATCGGTGGGGCTGCCACTTGCCTGAATCAAGGGGTACGATGGAAGGCGCGAGAGAAAGCGGTAACGTCAGCGAGTGCGGAGGCAGAGAGAGGCAATTCTTCTGGCTCCGCGAGTGGATCCCGTATACGCAACGGCGGCGGTGGGTAGCAGGAAGAAGCAGTGGCCCGTGGGTGCAGACCGAGCCCACGCGGCGCGAAGAACGGAGTGGCAGAAGAAAGTATCCCGAAGATGGCGAGGAGAACATCCCGGCGGACCTATGCATCACGGTGGAGCGACCGGCGATGCGTAATAGAAGGCGAGAGGCCACAGAAAACCGAGCGCAGGAGCGAAGATGGTAATCCGCCCGAATGGTGATTTCGAACGGGGGACTGATAATGTGATAAGCGGCGGATTCAGCTGCATGCCGAGCGGTGCGCCGTGAGTCGAAGCAGGCGCATATGACATTCTCTGCCGCCCTTTGGGCGCGCCGGATAAGAGACATGGAAGCCTAGGGTGACCGGCACGCAACAGACAGTCGTCGGGCGGGCACAGGCAAGGTGCGCTCGCAGGCCCGAAGGGGAGGCGGCGGGCGCCGATATCGATCTGACAGGGCGGGATTTGCAAGCGAAAGGGGCAGGCGACCTGCCTGGTATGGAGCGCGAATGCAGCGATCGGCTGCGACGCGTGACGTCATTTTGTGAATGAACGAGGTTCGGGGGACCTGGGATGCATGGGCCGAACACAGAAAACGGCAGCGACGATTCTCTTCCGTCCAAACTCTCTTGTCCCCGGACCCCCACCATTCCGCTTCTCGCTGCACAGTATAAAAATCCGCACAGGTGAGCGTCCCTTCCTCGTCCTCCTCGTCCCCGTCCTCGACGTGCAATACCCCCGCGGCATCGCGACCCTACGCCACCCCCATACCCTACTCGATACCCTCGCCGCCACCATGGCCGACAGCTACTTCCCTCCGACGCCCCCACACGATGCTGACTCCGTTGATCACCAGCTTCACAACGATATGAGCGCACCCAACATCGCCCTCAACGGCGCCGCCCCGCCGCCCAACGGGACGACCGGCACAAAGGACGCACCCGGCAGAATGTCGCTCAAGCTTTCCCATCTGCCCAGCAGGCAGATCATCAAGCCCATCTACCCTCGCTCGCCTTCTGCGGTAAGCTAATTCTTCCATGCGTGTTCTGTGTCTCTCGTTTGTCGGAGACCCGTAGCGGGCAGCCTGGCCTACGAGCGATTCGCCCCGCATATATGCGTCGCAATGTACTAACGGAGCGTTGTAGGTTGACCCCAACAACCCGCCATGGCCTGCATACCGTGGCTACCACGAGTGAGTCGCTTGGAACGAGAGTCGTAAACCGCCACTTACCATTCGGAACAGGTACTCCTTCGCCTATGCGACTATGGGCCAGCGCCTGCCCACCATCCTTGGCAAGGGAATTGAAGACGTGGTCGTCACTCTCAACCAGGAGTATGACGAGGAGCGCGTCGTCGACCTCGTGCAGTGTATCGAGCGTATGGACGCCCTCATGGGGGAGCTGCAGGCCCAGGCAAAGCTTCGCCCCATCATCGACGATGGCGAGGCCGACGTGGCTTTGTGGAACAAGCTCATCGCGAAGTACTTCCATGGTGAGTTTTATCTTGGCAGGGATGAACCGCATTGTTATCATACTGACCTATAACTCCGCAGGCAAGACTTTCATGAACGCTCCTTGGCTCTTCGCGGAGGCATACAAGTACCGTCGTCTGCAAGAATGCTTTAGCATCAGCAAGTTCTGGAAGAGCTATGACGTCTTCTTCAGGCAGAAGGTGGGTAGTCCTCGTTGGAGTGCCTTGTTCACCGGATGCTGAATGTATGTGTTTGCAGTGCGACACCTTCTCTCGTTCAAACGAGGCTGTCTTCGAGCTGTCTATGCGCTTCGCTGAGCCTTTCAAGCTGAAGGACGGCCTTTCTCCTGACCAGAAGCTCGAGGCCGAGCGGTTGATGTTCAAGGAGCTTACTCAGAGTGAGTATATGTTTGCTATTCTTGAGGATATGAAGGCTTACTGTCAATGGGTAGTCTGTCTCTGGGGAAACTCGACTGATTTGTCGCTATTGATCAACATGACGGAGGACCAGATCCGGTCCTTGCAGTCGACTGGAGGCGCCAACCTCGCTGCAACTGAGAAGAACATTCTCGGCAACCACATGCAGAAGCTCTGGGAGACAGCGCTCACCCTCCGCTCTAACACTGGAGGACGGGTCGACTTCGTTTTGGATAACGCCGGCTTCGAATTGTACTGTGATTGCGTCTATGGTAAGTACCTTCTTCGGGCAAAGGGGCTATACGGTACTGACATTTATTTATCAGCCGACTTCCTTCTCCAAAGCGGCCTGGCCAAGGAGATTCGTTTCCACGGCAAGCGTTACCCGTGGTTTGTCTCGGATGTCACGAAGAAGGATTGGACATGGCTCTTGAACACCATGGTATACGGCCAGCTCTTCCCCAAGGCTTCTGACGAAGAGAAGGAGAGTCTGCGTCGCCTCGGTTTGCGCTGGAAGGTAAGTAGCCTGGATATATTGCGAAAGCGCTAGGATTCATATGTGAGTATAGCAATACGAGAAGGAGGGCAAGTGGATCTATGAGCAGCATCCGTTCTGGTGCACCGGCTTTACGTTCTGGGAGCTGCACAACGAAGCCCCTGATCTGTTCCTCCACCTCTCGCGCTCGGACCTCGTCATCTTCAAGGGTGATTTGAACCACCGGAAGGTACACAATTCACACACATGTTTAAACGGCCCAAGCTGACTCTTCTGTAGTTGACGTACGACTGTGCTGCTCCACCGTCGACAGACTTCGAGATCGCCATTGGTTCCATGGCATCTGCTGCTGGCGCTCCCAGGATTTGCAGTATGCGCACGATCAAGAGCGACGTGGTCGTTGGCCTTGGTCCCGAAGGCGACGAACTTGCGGAGCGCCTGGACAAGGAAGAGCCTGGCTGGAAGATCAGCGGCAAATACGTGCGTATCGGTTGTGCAGGCAAACGGATCGGAAACTTACTATTTATCCAACAGGCTGTCGTCCTCTTGTCGGAAGGCCGCCCTGGCGAGAAGGTTGTCTTTATGTGATGCGTCCCCAGCGAGAAGGTTGAATATCTGAAGTTGACTCCGACATCCTGTATGCGATTCTTTGTATCATAGAGCACATCTCCATCCTGTATCAGACACCCATAGTGTAATAGACAGCACATCTTCCGAGCACAAGCCCATTTGAACATCTATACTCGCTGCATCTGCTTGTGCCGATTGGAATAGCAACGTCCTCAGCTGTGTAAGAATCAACGAGAACAATACAGTTGATATAAGATACTTTTACATGGCGTAAGTTATTTCACGCAGCCACCCCTATCGCTCTGTCGATATCCATGGCCATGGGTTCGTCTTCGTCGTCGTCGTCCCCGAGCTCGCCAAACAAGCCGTCGTCCATCTCGGAAAGCAAATGCTCGACAACATAGCTGTCCTGGAGGAGCTTCTCCATCCTCGTAAGGTGCCGCTCCGTATACGGGATCAGCGCATCAATGAGCTCCTTCAGCGACGTCGTGCCGCGCCCCTCGAGCGGGACAGCCTCCGCCGCGCCCGTCTTCGCGAAACCTTCACTATCATCATCGTCTGCAGGCGCGGCAGTCGCTGCGGCGAACGCGGCCTCGTCGTCGAACGCACGCGCGATGTCCTCCGCCGCGCGCAGCTTCACGACGGCGTGCAGCACGCGCTGCGCGACGCCGCTCGTCTTCGCGCGCGCGTTCCAGTCGCGCACGTAGCGCAGGAGGCGCGCGAGATCCGTGCCGGGGAGCGTGCGCAGCACCTCGTCGACGGCGGGGTGGCCCGTGATCGAGGGGGCGCGCGGGCCGGCTTCTGCGAGGTCGTCGGAGGGGGAGGCGGCGGTGAGGGAGGCGAAGAGCTTGTGGAGGCGCCCGGGCTGGGACATGCTGAGTGCGAGCAGGATGGCGTTGCGGTAGTCGTGCAGGGCGAGGTAGTTCTGGAGGTCTTGCTCTCTGCGAGGGAAGTTGTGAAGTTAGTGGCATGCAGACGTTCGGTGAAGGCGGGAACGTACTTCTCGACGAGGGTGGCGCGTGCCGTTTCCTTCTCGACTTGCTGTTCCTCCGTACAGTCTTGCCAGAAGGTGACGACGGAGTCTGCAGCGCCGGAGACGATCGTGGACTCGTCGCTACTGACGGCGAGTGCCCAGACCTAACAGATAATAGAGTTCGTCAGCTACGATAAGGCGCACACAAAAGGGACTGAGCGTACCTTGTCCTCGTGGTTATCCATCGTCGCAGTGCACTCCTCGGTACGGACATTCCACAGCTTCACCAAGCCGTCACTGGCACTGCTCACCAGCTGCATGCCCGCATTGAGGAAGTCGACCCGCAGCACTGAGTTCGTGTGCCCCTCGAACGTCTTCACGCACGTAAAGTCCTCCAGGTTCCACAGCTTCACCGTCTTGTCCCCGCTGCCCGTCGCGAGCACGCGCTCGGTGCGCCCGAAGCGCACGCACCACACCCCGCGCTTGTGGCCCTTGCACGTCCCGAGCAGGCGCAGCTCCCCGCGCACGCCCGCGCCCGTCGCCGCGTAGTCGATCTCCCACACCTTCGCGGTGCGGTCCTGCGAGCCCGACACGAGCAGCCGGTCGTTCGGCGCGACGTCGAGCGCGTTGATGTCCTTGTCGTGCGCCTTGTGCGTCGTGAGACTCTTGCACTTCACCACACGCGCGTCTTCATCGCTGTCTTCGTCCGCGTCGTCCGTGGGCCCTCCGAACGACACAGGCGACAGGTCCCACATCTTGATCGTCCGGTCCTGGCTCCCGGTGAACATGAAACGCAAGCCCTCGCTCCCCGAAGCCGACCCCGATCCAGACGGAGCGGCGTCGCCCGCGAGGGCCTTGCGCGACAATGCGACTGCCCCCACACTCTCAGCATGGCCCTCGCAGATGGCGATGCAGCGCCACTCCGGGACCGCTGGGCTCTCCGCGTCCGCGCGCGCGGGGACGGGGGCCCATATCCGCGCGGAGCGGTCCTTGCTGCCGCTCGCGAGCACGCGGCCCTGTGCCCCGCGATCGAGGCAGAGCACGATTTCGGAGTGGCCTGCGATGAGGCGCGCGTCTAGGGAGGACGTCGAGTATACGCGAATAAGCGACGAATTCGTCGCGAGCGCTACGTGGGTGTCGGAGAGCGCGGAGGGCGTAGACGCTTGGAGGGGGAGATTGGGCGACAAGAACGTCGCGTCGATGATCTCATCGTTGAATCCGATGAGCTGCCGGCTGAGCGTCTGCGTCGAGAGGGAGTGGAAGAGGATGTTTTGGTCGGCATGCACCGACACGACTGTGGACGTCGCAGGCACGTAACTATAGCTGCCGTGAGCGACTGTGCAGGTGCGATTTGGCTTAGGAAGCTTACATCGCATCAACGATTTGTCGCTGCTCCTCTTGATCCTCTGCTGCTTCGCCTTGTTCTTGCCCGAGCGTGAAGAGCACATTGCCTTCTCGCGCATCCCAGATTCTCACTAAGCCCTTCTCTCCGCCGGTGTAGAACCGGAGCTTCCCAGGACCTGAGGGGGCGCCGGCGAGGTCTTCGTCGGGATGTAGTAGACCCACGGCCTCAACGCGCTCAAGAACCGGGATGGTCTTGTGCAGCACTGGCGCGAACTCTGTTTCCTTCCCCTTCCCTTTGCTGCTCTTCTTGGCAGGGCCCGCCTTGGACGAGATGTCCCAGACGAGCACGACAGAGTCTCTGCCGCCGCTGACAAGCCACTTCCCGTCCGCACTGACGTCGAGGCCGCGTGGGACTGATACATGTCCCTCCAGGACGGCTTCGGGCTTCGATCCGCCACTGGCGCGGGATGCCGCAGCTGACAGATCAAAGATGCGGATGCGCGTGTCGACGGAGGCGGTAATGAGCTGCATCTTCTGCTCCCGGACGACCGACGACGGGTCAAAGGGGTAGTTGAACGCGAGTGCGCTGACGACGCCTCCGTGGCCCTTGAAGAGATGGGTGACATACCCGCGCAGGATGTCCCACACCTTTACCACACCGTCTGCGGAGCCGGAGGCGAGGTAGGTGGAGGTAGGGTCGGCTTTGCATACGTGCACTGGCGCGTCGTGCGCGCGAGCGACTACGCGCACAGGTTTGACGAGCTTTGTAAGGGGTACCGAGGACGTGGGGATTTCATATACGCGGAGGGACAGGGAGGAGGTGAATAGCAGGAGATGTGAGGCCGAGGGCGTTATGCATAGAGAGGTGATGGATTCTGTGTCCTGCGCAGGAATTGAGTGCTGTTTTGGCGCATGAGAACGTAATTGCTCACCCCTGCAAACCGACATATCTCCACTCCTGCTTTTACATCTGTCAGGAGCGCATCCTCCCCGACGCAGGTGACCAGCCTCGCGCCATCCGGCGTTACGGCTACAGGGCCCGCGATGTGCAGCGGCGCGACGACCCGCGCCTTTTTGAATCTATACAAACATCGTCAGTCAGCATCAAGGCGTCAAATACAAGCAACTCACGCAGTCTTGAGCTTCGGGCGGTGTGTAGAGTCCATGGCGCAGAAGAAAGAGCAAGCAACACTCGGAGGACGATCGGCGGCCAATGGGAAGCGCCGCCGCCAACTTTTTTAGGCGACTGTTTGTTCTTGTTGTCCAGCGGCCTCAATCCCACTCCTCCCGGCGTCTATCAGCCTTCTGATCGCGCGCGCGCTTCGTTGCTGCACCCGCCTGCGAACCCACTCAATCGCCCTCCCCCACCCCCTTCTCCCGTTGATGGGGGGAGCCACGCAGCGTGCGCCTCACCGAATACAATGCATCTCCCCAGCCACCCACCTGATACCATCCCCGCTCAGCGCGGGGGAATCCTGTCGGAGTTCACACTGGGAGACGTCTGAGGCGGCCAAGGTCCCGTCCGCGGGGGCCCGCCGGGACACCTGCGCTGCTCGTGAGGCCTGCGCGTGAACGGCACTAGGCGATAACTCGTAGCGCAGCATGGGAGCCCGCCCCCCGCTCGGGCGCGCTGCAAGTGATTATTTGAGTGCACGTCTGATAGGCAGCGACCGCGACGCCGGAACAGGCACTCGGTGGGACTAAACCGGCATTATCTGGCACTTCCGACCAGGGACTCCCGAAGAGTTGACAAGGGGACGACGTCAACGCATGCGGACAGTCCCGCCAGAGAAGACTGTGCGAGAACGCCGACCTTAGTGGCCGGGATGCCGAGGGAAGCAGGCTCGAGATACCGACTTACAGCACTGCCGTAACATGCGATAATATTGACAGAACTAGATAACCAACGCACGGCCGCAGAACAAAACGCATGAGAGAGTCAATAATCCTGGACAGGTTATCCATAAATCAGCAAGGGGGCAGGTATGGGTACAATCCGCAAGCAATCCGCTGAAATGGCCGAATGTGGGGGTGGGGGGATGGACAATGGACAAGGGGAGCACCATAGGAGTGAAAAGACCAAAAAGACGAATGTGGGGGGCACGGTCACGCCCGCGCCGAGTACCCCGTCGATTTTCGTTGCGGCTGCGCCTGATACTGTCGGAGAGTCTCCTCGGCTGTCCGCCGTCGGCGGACCTCCTCCTCGAGGGTTTTCTCGGCTTGGATCCGCCGCCGGACCTCTTCTTCGCGCATGTTCTCCGCGACCTTCAGCGCGGTCTTCGCGCGCGCCGCCTCCTCTCGCGACGCCTGCAGCTCGTCGGAGAGCCGCAAAGAGGCGGTTACCGCATCCTGGGACTGTCGCCGCAACCCTGACATCTCCATCTTGAGCCGCTCGATTGTCGACTCCTGATGTTCGATGTTGGGATATGCCGAGAACGCCCCGTGAAGGACCGACCTTCCTGGCTGGGATTGGGAGCCCGAGTAGGAACGGTGGCTGGGTCCGGCGTATGAACCCGAGGCGTGGTTGTGATGACGGGGGTCATACTGGTACGGCATGTCCTCGGAGCTGGAGTAGTCGTCATCGGTGTACGGTCCTCCCCCTCCGTCCTCCTCCCAGTCCATCTCGTCATCGTCATCTTCGTCGTACATTCTGCGGGAGCGCATCGTCGACCCGTGGCTGAATGATCTACTGTCCACTGGACGTAACTTCGCGATCGTGGATACGGAAGTGTTCCCATTCGTAGTAACAGGAGAATGTTGGGGATGTGGGTGGGGATGTCCATGGGGAGGATGCGAGTGTGAGTGCGAGTGCCCGGAATTGGAGTGTGCGGAATTGGGATGCGCAGAATGAGGGTGTGGAGATGCCTGACCCGGTGGAGGAGCGTGAGAGTGCGCGTAAGGCGATTGCTGAGGGTGTGGATGACCCGACATCTGTGGAGGCGAAGGCGGAGATTGATTATGTGGTGAGTGCAGCGGTTGAGATTGCATATGGGGACGAGGGGGCCCATGCGAAGGCGGCGGGACGGACGGTGAGGTTTGTGCGTACGGAGGAAGTGGAAGACGGCGCGTTTGCGAGGGAGGCTGGGAATGTGCATGGGGTGGGGGATGTGAGGGTACGTGAGATGGAGGTGGGGCGTGCCCGAGATGGGGAGGCTGAGATTGCACTTGTGAGTAAGGGGACTGATGTATGTGCAGGGTGGGCTGAGCAGGGTGCGAGGAGCGAATGTAATGGTTCGGCGGACTCGGGCGCGCCTGAGGATCTTCCTCAGGCAACTGTCGCGCAGATTGAGAGGCAGGGTGAACAAGACTCACCGACGCCGAAGTAGCAGTAGAGGATGTAGGCGGCGTGTTTGACGGTGCAGACGCCACGCTCGAAGCACTGGATGGTGTCGCTGACGGTGGCGGCGGCGGAACCTGCGACGTTGCTGTTGGGGGTTGCGTGCTTTGTGCAGCCGGCATAGACGGAGCCGGGGGACCAGGCAATGCCGGCAAGGTACGCTGACCGATGGGAATGGGAGGTGGAGGAGGCGTAGTGGACGGACCCAACACAGTTATAGTACCCGTCTCTGACCCATCGGTTTTTGCCCTTCCTCCCCTCTTCCTTGGACGTTTGGTACCTGGCGGGGCATCGAGGTTCACAGTCCAATACGACCCGAAGCCAGGATCAGAGGGCGGACGGGGTTGGCGCTCGAACAAGCGATTGAGGGAGAGATGGTGCCGCACAGATTGCTGCAGAAGTGCGGTTTAGCCACCTCCTGTGCAGAAGGGGCGCGCGCGAAGAGTGGGAGGGTATTCACCTTCCATGCCGGCCCCGCGGTCTTATAATACGGATATTTCCTCTCCATCGCCGCGTAAATCTCCCTGATTGTGAGCCGCTTTCGTGGGCTGCCGAGGATGGTGCAGCGCAGGATGACGGGAAGGGTGTGTTGTGGGCGTCCGTCGGTATCCGGGAGACATGCTAGCGTGTCTGGGCAGTCGGGATGTGGCTCGTGCGCGCGTATGAAGACCTCTGCTCGTGGAGGTGGTGGTGGGGGAGGGGGCTTTATCTCCACTGTATGGATCGTAGCTATGGGCTTGTCTGTCGGAGACGTTGCAGAGCTAGTTGGGGAGCGGACGGTCTGCAACCTGACGATAGAAGCCGAAGGCGGGGGGTGTGAGACCGCGAGAAGCCCCGTGTGATGGGGCGTTGCGTACCTGAGCGACGACTCGTAGGACGACTCCGGGTTGAGGAGGTTGTTGAGGGAGGACATGGGGGCGGGAGGGAGGGGGAGAGGGGGGAAGGAGCGACAGGGCGGAGTGTGACTGGGGAGAGGAAAAGGCAAGAGTTGGCGCACAAGTTGAGCTTGTGGGTCCACGACCCCCACTAGCCCTTTGTTCTCTATTAGATCCGACCCCCGATCCAAACAAACGCACAGCCCTCACCACGCCAACAAATATTATTTCCGTCCCGAATGCCCCCTTGCGACCTGGAATCTGCACATGTTCCTCTTTGGCCTCTCCTACTATATTTTGCCGCGATATGCGCCGGCCTGCCAGCGCACTCAAGCCACAACAGCGTTTGATGTGTGTTATCGGACTTTCGCGTGCGCGAGGGACAACCCCGGAATCGCCCACTATCATTGGTCGATCAGCCCGCCCGGCAACTCTCTGCGCGCATCGATTCGTCCCGTCTTCTCCTCCTCCAAAATTAAGCTACCCCCAGGGTCCTCAAGCCCTCACAGGGCCTCACCCAACGTGCTATCACCCTGCGTCATGCGACCCGGAGTCCGCACCCAATGTCCAGTCATCGTGTGGCGGACGATGCCCGTGCTGCGCATGGCACATGTGGCTTCGAGTCATTGCCGGCGGAATCGTTCGCACGGGGTGCGAATGTCGCTGTCAAAATGCGTACGACGGAATTACGCAAGGTATGCAACTATGCCTATTCCAGGGGAGATAAATATACAAGCACCGTCCAAATGACCGTCATCCGACCCAAACCGGCAACTACCCGGCACACACACGGCGCAACAACTTGGCCTCCGCTTCATGGAAGCGTTGTCCTTGTGCTCCTACTTGAGAGGACTGTACGCAAGGGGCTCCAGGATGACAGAGTCCATCAGCATCGAGTACTCAGCAGTCTAAACCGCAACGTCGTCAATTAACGAGCTGTGACATGCTCGACCATCCAAAATGACGTACCTTCGACACGGTCTCTGACCACCCATCGAGCTGCCAGGCCTTCTCCCGCGTCTCCTTACGAGTTTGCAGGTCCCTGGTTGTAAGTTAAAGCGGCCCTGGCTAAATGACATGATCGCCAGGAACACGAGAATGGAAGCGCGTACGGGTATTGCCACATGTGGTGGACCTGGTGCAGCCGACCCACTTGCGAAAACCATGCCCCGACGGGCTCAACAAACTTCCTGCGGGCTTCGATGCCCTTCCGCCTGGAGGGAGACATGAGTGGTGATCGACTATATGGGCGCTTGGTGACCTTACCAGGCGTGCTCCCACTGCAACAACGCTCCGGGATGAAGCTGGTAAGTACGCAGCTCGAAGACGCCTCCCTCGGTCCGAGGAGGAGTTGTCGGGAAGAAGGCGAACTCTTGGCACAGTTGCTGAGACCGACCCGTCAGGTGTGGAATCAGCTGGCTGTAGGTCTTGAGATGCTGTAACACTAGCGTGAGTATGTGGACGGACTACTGACGGGTCAGTGTACCTCGGAGGCTTTAATCTTCTGGGTTGTCTTGTCGTAACCAGAGTAGTTCTCATACTCTAAAATGTGGTCTGCCGGCATGTGTGAGATCACGATGGTCGCGGTATTACGGCCGAAAGACACGTACAGAACGTGTCCTGCTCGCCGACCACGGCCTCCCAGCTACCGGTAAGCTTAACGTGCAAGTCCGGGTCTTCCTTGATGGCCGTGTAGTACGCCTCTCTGTAGACGAACGTCAAAAAGAGAAAGCCAGCACGAACAGCAAGTTCCTCACGCGGTCTTCTTGTACTCTTCCACCGCTGCGGGCTTGACCTTGTGCACTATAAGTGCCACAGTGTTCGTTACGGGTTCTCAGAGAAAGAGCTCCGTGATCGCTCACCTTCAAAGCCGTGGATGTACTTGCCACGCGCTACGAGCCTGCCATGCTGCTGAATTTGCACGTCACCCTCTTGTTTCGCTTCCGGAGATCCATGCAGTAGAGACTACACGCTCAGGCGTCACCTCCTTGACGTCCATCCTAGCTATATGCCTTACCTGCACCGAGATTCCACGTCGCGCTTGCACTAACGCCGCAGTGTTCCGCCTGACCGCCTGGGTGCTGAGACGGGCCAACATTGTCGCGTAACGTTTGAGGTTGTCGTGATCGAAAGAGCGTGTAGCTTTGCGTAGGAGGCCGAGTCGTCAGAGAACTTGTCGTCGACGCGTAAGTGCAGGAGATGGGTGCGTTAAAGAGGGTGCGGAGGTCGCGGGTTTAGAGGACGCGCGCGGCGTTGTGTGGAGGCCATCATATGACGTGGGCGGGGCAACCGCTTGGCCCACGTGGGTCATGGAGCGCCCGTCATGGACGCCGTCAACGATGAGCTCGCGGGTCTGATCGACGTCTCTCTCCGCGACGACCACCCTCGACCACCCTCGACCACCCACGGGTTGCCATGATCACCTTCAAACAGATCTTCCGCGCGGTGCAGACCGTTGCGGTGCCGCTCATTCTCGCATATGTCGTTCGCTTGATCTGGGGTGACCAGACCGTCGAAGAGACTCCGGCTTCCCTCTACCGGCCGCTGCTAGCCGATATCGACTTCGTTCCCAGAGCGCTGCCTGTGACCTTCCGTGTCGACGTCCCCGAGCTCGCCTCCTACGAACGCGTGTCTGTCGTGCAGAACAGCACTGGGCCAGCCGACACTACCGCTGTGATACTGAACTGGTCGCGCTTCCCGAACGTCTTGCTTATCACCTCCCTGCTCTGCGGACCATGGCTGGACAACACCATTGCGCAGGTGTACATATGGAACAACCACCACAAGCCGCTCTCATATGAAGTGTGCATACCGCTTTCTTACTCTCCCTCCGCACCGTGATCCGACGATATCGAACGCAGGACTTGAAGAACACCGGTTGCCCGCGCTCGAAGTTGCGCATACACAACGCACCCAGAAATATGCTCTTCCAGGGGCGCTATCTTGCGTGCGCCCAAGCTGATACACCGTACTGCTTCATCCAGGTGAGCTCCTGCCTTACTTGTCTCGCGGGAGTAGAAAATGACCAGGGCTGTCCCCCAGGATGATGACTACCTGATCCGCTCAGAGATTATTCAAACGCTCCGCGCACGCATCGCGGAGCCAGGCGCGTCGGGAGCTATACACCTACTGCCGCCGCACGAGCATCTTTCGACGGCGCTGCGCGAGGTTCACGTTAGGTCGCCGGATGCATCCCATCTGGCTGATATCCACACCTCCTTCGCCTGGCTGGGCCACGGGGCGATGTTGCGCCGGTCCGAGGCGCAGCGGTTCCTCAACCTTATGCGATACCTTAGGGCCGCCGATGATGAGATGAAAATGGCCGACAACTTCTTTACCATCCTGAGCAACCGCGTGCCCGAGGTGTGGTTCGACCAGAGTTTTGAGCTCGGCGGAGGGCACGCCTTCACGGTCGGCTCGGAAGGAGACGAGCGGAACAAGGACTATATTGTGGGTCTCCTTCGCGACAATTTGAGAGCCTGCACTGAAACCGGCATCTTTCTAGCTCAGGGCCACGCGATATCTGGAATCGCTGGCACACTGTGGTCACGCTTCATGCGACACCTCTACAATTGGCACCGACCAGGCACGGCCCAAGCCGCCATACGTGACCCTTGACGGGCCATATACCCCTTCCGAGCAGACCCACGCAGCATGCCGTGGGTCCGCATGTGTCTTAGAAACTAATATCCGTTTAGCACCCGAGTCTATCTCTCATTTCGCCACGGACGTCAACGATATCTTGACCCTCGAACGCCGCAACGCCGACATTTTAGGCGAGGCTGGGAAGTCCAATTACCTCGAGCATGCGCCGTCCAACGCCGTCGACTTGAAAGCCGAGACGGTGTTCCGAAGCTTCGCACGTACGTACTGCATTTGCCTCAGTGTCGGATAGCAATTCGGACTCCTAACGCTACCGAATAAGACGCCGCGGAGGGCGACACGATCTCGCTGGACGTTCTCACGGACATCAGCGATGCGCGCGAATGGACAGCGGTCGAACTTGTGTGGCTAGTGGGCGCCGCCACGGAAGACATTCTGCAAGCGTGCACGTTCGAATGGTCATCTGACAACGTCACCTGGGTATTGCGCCTCTCTCGGACTGTATACGGCGTCTCGATCGCTGAGAGTTTTACAGCACGCCGCCGCACATAACCCCATTTGCTACGCCACCACTCGTGAGGCGACTATCGGGGACGAACAGGTGCCGCTGAGCGAGTGCAGCGTGCAAATGGTGCTCGGCTCTAGTGCGCTGCATCTGCGGGCGACCGGCCGCTATTACAGGGCTCGGCTGATTGAGAACAAGTCGGAGAGATGGGTGGTGGCGGAGGTGTGGCTGCGGGGCCTGTAGGATGGTAATAGACTATGATTGGATATAGACGTGCCGGAGACAGTAGGTGTAGGCCATGGATGCCAGTGTTTTGGAGGACCTCTCGGCTTCGCCAGTCGTTGCTGGCTGCTTGCGTGCTATTGGGTAGATAAGGAGGGCGCTGTTAGCGCGTGTTTATAATTTGCTTTGCGACGCTCCCAATGTTATTAGCGGACGTATTAGAAGGCTCATAGAATGCCGGCGGTGCACTATTAGCTGCTGTCTGCCGATTACTAATGCGGACTATCCCATGCTACCCGAGCATGCCCCTTGAGCAGCGTCGATCGTGACTGGGGTCGACTCCGAGCCGCTCATGGCCACATCTTCGAGCATGCCGAGCAAATGTCACCTTGCAGTCGACCACCATGATCCGCCAAGCTGCGGTCTCCTCCAAGGCCCCACTCAAGCCCGTATCGCGCAATTTGAGCACGTCCACGGTGCTACGACACGCGGAGGTGCTGCCAGATCTCGCGAGCTCAGCGAGCGGCTTACGGAATCGAATCAAGGTGCCGTGGGTCTAGCTAGAGATCCCTGGCGGTGCCCACTAACGCGAGATCACGTCTTGTGTCGCAGCATAGGATCTCGAGCGTAGACGCAGAGCGCGGCCCCAGTGTCTCCCCATTCCTCGTGGACTCCTTTGCCCGGCGGCACAACTACCTGCGGCTCTCGCTCACCGAGCGGTGCAATCTCCGATGTGCGTCTCTCCCATCCTCCGCGGCCGCGTCCCATTTCAGAAGCAGCGCACCTCCGGCCGCCCTACCTGTACGAAACGCCTCGTGGAGATGCAGCTGACCGGTCCTCACAGGTTTCTATTGTATGCCGAGCGAAGGCATCGAGCTATCACCGCCAGAGCACATTCTCTCCGACGACGAGGTGATTCGTCTCGCAACATTGTTCGTCAAGAGCGGCGTGACCAAGATACGCCTCACGGGGGGCGAGCCGATGGTCAGGAAGGGCATAGTTGATATCGTCGGTACGTACGCCCATTTCCAACGCGTCGCAGGTCGCGATGCGCCTCCCCGAGCGAGTCCGGACAGAGTTGAACATTGTATCCGAGCAGGCCGACTGCACGGGCTGCGGAAGCACGGGCTGCAATCCATCGGGATGACCACAAACGGGATTGCGCTCCACCGGAAACTGCCCGCCCTGGTCGCGAGCGGGCTCACACACTTGAACATAAGGTTTGCACCGCACCCCGTCGCTTCGGGGAGCAGGAGATTAACAGTGCCCTCCAGTTTGGATACTCTTGACCCTTTCAAGTTTGAGATCATGACGCGCCGGATGGGGCACGATGCGGTGCTGCGGTCACTGCAGACGGCGCTCGCGTCCCGGGAGCTCCAGTCGGTGAAACTGAACGTCGTCGTGGTCAAGGGTCTGAACGACCACGAGGTTCCGGACTTTGTGGAGATGACGAAAGAAAGCCGGCTCTCAGTGCGCTTCATCGAATTCATGCCGTTCACAGGTGCGCCTATGCTCAGGTCCGATCCCCCAGGCACACGCCAGTCTGACTCACTCTTGATGCAGGCAACAAATGGGACAAGGCAAAGATGCTGCCGTCTTCGGAGCTGCTCGCGCGTATACGTGAACGGTATCCCGCAGTCCGCAAGGCCCCCGACGAGCTCAACGATACCGCGCGTTCTTACATCATACCCGGACACGCTGGGAGTTTCGGATTCATCAGCAGCATGTCCGACCACTTTTGCGGATCGTGCAACCGACTGAGGCTCACTGCAGACGGGCAAATCAAGGTATGTTCCACCTCCGGTATCGCATGCAGCCACAGCTCCACTCACCGCGGCCCATTTAGGTTTGCCTGTTCGACGCGAAAGAAATCTCGCTCCGGGACGAGATGCGCGCCGGCTCCAGCGACGACGTGCTTCTGTCCACCATCGGTCGCGCCGTGTCAGGCAAGAAAGAGAAGCACGCAGGCATGGAGGACATTGACGTCGTAACGAATCGGCCTATGATCCTCATCGGTGGTTGAGTATATTCCTACCCTGAGCATGTTCGTCCGGGAATGTCTCGGTCTCTGATTCCTTGCCCTGATTCTTCTGTCCGCGCAAATAGGTGTGCATCGCCCCGTCTTGCGCCGGTCAATTCAACGCTCTCCGGGAGCCCGCCCCATCGACCTCGCCCCGACCCCGGCCACGTGGGCGCACCCCGCGACACTCCGCTGTTTCAGCACCACCGTTGCCACCGGAAACAAGGGCACAGCTTCGCGCACCCCACGTCTAACCCACATCGATGACTCAGGCCGAGCCTCCATGGTAAACGTGGCGCACAAGGACCCAACGAGCCGGGTGGCCACGGCGTCGGGACGCATCACCATCCCAAAGATTGCGTACGAACTGGTCACAGGCGTCCCCGAGCAGCGTGACGGCGACGATCTACACCCAAACACAGACGCCGAGACCGCCTCCATTCGGAAAGCACGGGCAAAGGCACAAGCCAAGGGCGACGTCCTCACCGTCGCGCAGCTCGCCGGAATCATGGGCTGCAAGCGCACCGCAGACCTCATTCCCCTCTGCCACCCGCTCCAGCTCTCGCACATCGCCGTCACGCTACACCCAGAGGTCAAGGACGCCCCCGCGCCTGTGCCCCGGCCCGACGCCGACGCGCCTACGGACTCCGCGCAAGGCTTCGCGCACGCCTCGAGGTCCGATACCGGGCTGCGAGAGCAGGACGGGGCGCGCCTCATCCGCGCATACAGCATCGTCTGCCGCGCGACGGTCTCGTGCGAGGGCAAGACCGGGGTGGAGATGGAGGCCCTGACTGCGGTCTCCGTCGGGCTCCTGACAGTGTGGGACATGCTGAAGGCCGTCGCCGGGAGGGAGATGACAATCGGAGAGATTATGGTTACGCGCAAGGAGGGCGGCGCGGGCGGGAGCTTTGTGCGGACGCGGGAGCGGGTGTAGACGTATGCGTGCCACCCGAGTGGCGTCAGGCGGTGCGATATATCGAACGCGGTGACTCCCCCAGACATGAATCAACGGCCTTCGCAGTCGCCCCGAAACAACCCTTGTCTTGGGCAGACCGTGAGCGGACATGTGCGCACTGTGCGCTGTTGGGACGGGGCCGTGTCAATGTCCGGATCTCACGAGCGTGACGTACCCTTTTTGGCGTGCACTGTGTTTGCTGGGCCGACGGTACCTTGTACCTTAGCGTTGTGGCACGGCGGTAAACATGTGTCAAATATATCCGTATATTCAGAGTTTAGGGCGCTATTCGCGCAAAGTTTAAGCAGGGTCCAAGACCCTGATAAGACGAGTCCCGGCAGGGTCCAAGGCTCTTGGGACATGTGCACGCGGCGATGAAGGTACGCGGTGGGAACATTTTTAATTATACGTGAACTATCAGTGTAGTAGTACGGTAGATGTAGCAAGAGTGGACAGTAATTTGCAAAGTACTAAGAGAGGAGGGGACGGATCAGTGGAACGCGAATAATCAAGCTACTAATCAAGGCTACGAATAGAAATAATCTAGAGCTACAGTTTCGTGGGGGTCACGTACGGGACACTGCACAAAGTCTGCTGGGGCCAGCCAAGTTCGCCGAGACTCTTGAATGGAAAGGAGCGGGGCGATGAGCACTTCACCAGTGTCCCCGGTCGGTGCCGACGAAGCCGAGCTCGAGGGAGTCCTCGACGGCTTCGGGCTTGTCCTTGCCGCAGAGACCAGCGAAGCCGACGCGGTCGTACACGCGCTGCGCGCTGTTTTCGTGTCCGACGTAGAGCACGACGGACTCCTTGCCCACTTCGAAGAGCAACCTAAACTGCGGTCAGCCCTCGGCTCCCGCTCCACAACCCAAAGGAGAAGACTCACTGTGCGGTAACTGCGCGCACGAGATACTCGGCGCAGCCATTCCGCCGCCAGCGGGGGGTGGTGTACACCTTCGTGATCGCGGACACTCGGTGGCTGTTGCGGGTGACGGCGCAGATGGTCGTGATGTCGCCCGCGGCGTCGTACACCCAGAGGAGGCCCTTCGCGATGAGTTCGCGGGCCTCGATGCGTGCGCGCTCAATGCTCAGGGGGAACACGATCTGATGAATAGCACGAGATCCGGGTGAGTGATGCGTCCTCTGCTTCGGCTGGGACGCCCGACGGGCCCACATACCGTGTCATCAGCGAACTCCTTGCACAGCTGTGCGACGGGCTCGAGGTCGCCCATGGTCGCCTTGCGCAGCCGGTGGCCCTCCGGGAGCGGCGCGTCGGAGTCGCGGAACGTGCGCTGGTTGCAGTACGAGAACAGGGCGGCGTAGAACGGCTCGGGCTCGACCGTGAAGCCGGTGAGCTGCGTCCAGGTGCGCGCGAACGCCTTGACGAGCGAGGTGAGGCCGAAGACGGAGTAGACGCGCTCCGGCGGAACACAGCAGTTCAGATGCTCGGTGAGCTCTGCCATCCGGGGGCCGAGCCACGCGCTGGATGACGCAGAGCCGCGGTTGGGCGTCCAAAGGAAGATGGGATAGTCGCCCAAGGTCCAGTCGACACAGGAAAGGACGAGGTCGAGGGTGGGCGGACTTGATGCAGAAGCGTGGCTCCATAGGGTGAGCCAGAACGCGCCTCTGGTCGCGCGAGGAGCACACGAATCCGCATCAGCCGAGGACAGGCGCGCGTACACATCGGACTCGGACGTGAATTCGAAGCCGCTGAGCGCCGACTGGGCGTCGACGCGCTTGAGGGCATGGGCAAGCACGATGTTGGACGAGGCTTCGTGGCGGCGGAGGAAGGGGGCCGTATATGAGAGGAAGTCCGCGGCGGAGTCGTGCTGGAGGACGTGGAGGTTGTTAGAGCGAGATGCATTAATGCCCGGCATGGTAGTTGTCGGCGGGAGTACGGGTAGTAGGGTAATGTGGGGAAAGTGCGCTAGCTGAGCGTGCTTTTAGATATGGAGGTAGAGGTAGCCGGACGGGTGAGACTGAGAGGCCGGTCGGGAGGCGGGGCGGTAGTGGGCGGATGTCGATGACATGGGGAGGCTTTTATGTGGGGGACGACGAACAGCCATGTCACGAATAAACGACAAGAGTTGGAAAATGTGCGGACCTGGTTTGGACGCGGGGCTGGCGTCTGCGGGGATTGCGGCGGGTACCGCTTGTGACGACGGTGAGTTGCAGGAAATCGAATCGGACAGGAATCTGGAGGACCAGAGTTCCGGGTCTGTGACTCGCCGGGCGGCGAGGGCAGGGAGGAATGGGTGATGCCAATATTATCATTCTGCCCCCAGGCCATGAGTAAGAGCCTGCTCAGTCCGTCCGATGGAGCGCTTGTCAAATTTCCTCGGCGAGCGAGAGACGCTGTGGTCGCGCGGGTGGACAGCATCATTGGTCATGGCTGTCCCTCCTCGGCGACTTTGACGCGTTCGTGTGCTCGTCGTGCGCGACGGCGGGGCCCAGCGAACAACGCCTGCGTGTCGGTGCGCTATGCCAGAGAAGGTTACATAAACACAGGTGTTTTCGCATCTCGAGATGGGCTGACACCTCCACCAGATCTCCTTGCCTGCATCTGTCCGGAGGTGCCCGTCAGACGGCTGTAGTTCGCGACCTGGCAGCCAAACGCGGGGCTCGGTGGGCCAGCTGTTGAGCCGTGTTCCGAGGCGATGCGCATCGGTCGTCTGCCTGGATTTGCAGCAGGTTTCAGCGAAGAACGGGAGGGAAGAGCTGAGCCAGGCGGGGCAGGCGCAAGAGATTCAGCGTGGGCGTCTGGTGCGCCGCTCGCACTGCTCGTCCGCGTCCAATCTCAGATGGGCCCATCAGCTCTGCGCGTGGCCCGAGTCCGCAACTCGTTTGGTCTCCCCCATCCTCCTCACGGCTTCTCACCAACACCGCTCGCGAGCTGCCTCCCTGAGCCCGCGATGTCCATCACCCACCACCGACGCCCTCGGCCTCCGTATCTGCGTCAACCGCAGTGGCAGTATCGAGATACACCTCGCTACCTGGCTCCCGAGTCTCCGCGGCGTCCTTCGCTCATGACGCCCACAATGAGAAGCACGCGATTCCATCGGCCTGTATCGCTTACCCGCCGTCAATATCATCGCGCACTGGTTCGACACAACACCCAAGCACCCCGACATTGGTCCGGCACCGACTCAGCTCGAGTGTGCAGACGAGGAGAGTCCAACTGACTCAGTACTAGTGACGTCCACCTCCGCCGACTCGCTCCAGCTCCGGTCTCGCCGTTTATCCTGAAGTTTGCGATATGCCTGCAAAACGTCCATCAGGAAAAAGCGAATTACCCGTAGCTCCGCGGGAAGGTACGTAGGATTAGTATACGGCGTAGCTGGCGCCGGGCTCTCTGTAGTGGTATGTAGTTACCATAGGTTAGGAAAATGGATGAATTGTTATTAGGCTCTGAACGTACCCGTTATAGCTTCCACGGATGATTTTTAAAAGCTCCCGGCGCACACTCACGCATACAGCGAATGCGAGACACAAGATGTGGAGATGTTGAACAGGCGCTAATGCACCGGCGGACTCCGGGAGAGCGCCTAAAACTCTCCCTTCGACGATTCCTTGCCACGTCGCCCTTATCCTCCCCCCATCATGCCCTCCCGGCCCCTCACCGCTCGGGCCTCGTCTCTCAGGCTCCTCCCAAGCTCCTCCTGCGTCCTCGCAACCTCTATCATTGCTTTATGTATGTGCTTTTGGCCTGCTCGTTCTTCCTGGCAATCTCGTCTAGCCGGGTCTGCGGCGTCGCTGTATGCTCTCTTCTTGGGGCCTCCTCCTGGCACCTCTCTTCGGCGCGAACCTGTCTGTGCCTCTAAGGCAGTACTCGGGGCTCGTCTTGGGGTCTTTTCAAGTTGCGGCTCTAGG